>JAGKTI010016518.1:0-14447 GCA_018397915.1 Birgus latro
ATGCATATGTAATTATAATATTCTAGGACTAATAACTGATATTTGGCAAATATTTTTATAAAATCAGTCGGAGCACGGATTTTCCCCGCAGGATGGGCACGGCGCACCTCCGACAACCCCGCGGTTAAAGGGTTAATCATTTCCTTCTGTGAGTATTCAGATGTAAAAGACAAAGATAAGTGCAAAAAATCTTTTTATTTACGAAGTCTGTTCAAATAGCGCATCAACTAGCCAGTGTACCATGATCATGACGGGAGCACTGAGTAGCAGTGACTTTGATCTTAGTCTAACACTAGTCGCATCACGCAACGTCATTTAGTCATCAATATATGTGCTTGAATGAACATGTATTCAGTGCACTTGGCAATTTGTTGCAAGTTGAACAATGATGGATCTTAAAGAGCAATGTGTTTGCATGGAATTCTGTTTCAGTTTGGGAAAAACTTTTACAGAGGCTTTTCAAATGTTGCAACATCCTTATAAGGACGATTGTTTGAGCCACACATAATGTTACAAGTGGTTCCAGTGGTTCAAATCGGGAAGAACATCCACCGAAGATGATCCCAAGTCTGGACAGCCTTCCATGTCAAGAGATGACAACATCGAGAAAGTGCATGCTGTGATCCGTGAAGTGTCACCTGATTGTCAGTGAAATTTTCAAAAAAGCAAGCATCTGTGAAAGTTTATCCCACACAATTTTAACCAAAAAACTGAAGATGCATTGTGCTGCTGCAAAATTTGTGCTGCATCTGCTG
Source organism: Birgus latro (assembly GCA_018397915.1). Classification (NCBI taxonomy): domain Eukaryota; kingdom Metazoa; phylum Arthropoda; class Malacostraca; order Decapoda; family Coenobitidae; genus Birgus; species Birgus latro. Next base: position 756 of record JAGKTI010016518.1, read on the forward strand.
ACAGATGAGCAAAAAGAGAACCGTGTCACAGTCAGTCAGGAGCTGTTTGATTGTTCGAATGCCGGTGAAAACTTTCTGAAAAATGTTGTAACAGATGATGAAACACTGGTGTACGGCTATGATCTCAAAACAAAAAGGCAGGTCATTGTAGTGAGTTGTAACATCATCACTTTGACCAGAAAAAAGCATATCAGTCACTCAAATGTGAAGGTGGTGTTGATTGTCTTTTTTTGTGGAAGGCCGTCGTTCATCGTAAGTTTGTTCCACGTGGTCAGACAGTGAATAAAGAGTTTTAATTGGACATCCTGAAGTGTTTGAGGGAGGCAGTGTGAAGGAAGAGGCCTGAGGCTTGGAAAAACTATCTGGATGCTACACCATGACAATGTACCTGCTCACACATTGCTCCTTATCCGTGAGTTCTTGGTGAAGCATGAGACAAGTATTGTCCCCCAGCCACCCTACTCTCCAGATTGGGCCTTGCAGACTCTTTTTTTCCCAGAGTTGAAATCCATCTTGAAGGGTTGCCAACTTCAGACAGTAGAAGAAAATATGCCAAGTACACTAAACACATTCACTCAAGCATGTGTACCTCGATGACATGGCGTGATGCGGGTAGTGTTAGATTAAAGCACAGAGTCACCAATATATGGCGCTCCCGTCACAATCACGCTACGCCAGCTAGTTGATGTGCTATTTAAAACGTTCAATTTGTTTTTGGACAGACCTTGTACAGAACTTACATCTTGCCTTTTCAAAAACTGTAATCACAAAATTGAATATTAAATTATAAAGAGGTGATTGCCATGGATGAACAAAAATTTGCATAAATGGCTCAAGAGTATATTCTTTGAAAAAGTTTAATACGTCCACAAAGCTTTTCCATTTGTCTTGTTTGCAAACATGAATTAGTCCAGATGCTCAAAATATTGTATATAGGGCTTTTGTTTCAGGTGGAGTCAATCAGCTGTGATATTCATATTAGATTATTTCCTCCCTTGGTGAGGTTTTTGATAAGAAATGAAGTTAGGTTTGAAGTTTTTACAGCCACTTGGAGTAGAATTAGCTGGCTCTTTGTTGTGTTGTACCATAATCATATAACCAAATTATGCCTGCTGGGCTGGTGGGTTGCACCAACTACAACCAAAAGGTGGTTGGGGATTATTGCTCGCCTAATGCTACTCAGGGATGTGCGAAGATGATCACCTGAATTACACCTTAATATTGGGACTGAGTAGCCTAACCCCAAATTCCTATGTTCCAATTGAAGCAAGAGGACTGGATGATAGATAGCAAGATTTATTCTGTTAACAGTTATAATAGCTTCCTCAGTTTATGGGAAAGTGTCAGTGCAGGCTGTTATTAGTGATCCTGTGTAAAACTGTGCCCAGGTTGCATTCTTCTAGTTTCTGCAGTTCTTTCTGACATCAGTTGGGGCTACATTGTTCATGTGAGATATTATGATAAGGTGATCTGACAAGTGATTCTTTACTATTGGGCCAAGTGGTTGAGTGCAGTGATGTACAGAGATGCATAAAGTGAGGTACAAGAAGGTACCACAATAGCCTTACTTGCTCTTTGTGGAAATTTGTAAGGGTATGAAGTGTACTATTAGTATGAAACAGGATGTGGGAAGAGAGGATGAAATCAGTAGGATGGAAGTTGTGGAAGCAATGAAGAAAGTTAAAATGGAGAAAGCCTCAGGAATTGATGGAGTGTGTGATGAAATGCAGAAGTATGGGGGAGAGAGTAATAGAATGGATGTGGAAGGTGTGCAGATTGGCCTGGGAAGAAGGTTGAGTCCTGGAGGATTGGAAGTCAGGTATAATTACAGTACTGTATTACCCTGCACAAAGGAAAAGGGGAAAAAGTGGGGCATTTGCCTTCTTAGTGTAATAGGATAAGTATATGGTAGGATACTTGTTGACAGAGTTAGGAAAATAACAGAGGAATTAGTTGGAGAAGAGCAGGGAAGTTTTAGGAAGGGAAGAGGTTGTGTAGATCAGATATTCATTCTTAGATCTTTAGTGGAAAAGTTTCTAGAGAAGGGAATGAAGTTGTATGCAGCCTTCACGGATTTGGAGAAAGCATATGACAGGGTGGATAGACAAGGATTGTGGAAAGTAAGAATATACAGCATGGAGTAGATGGGAAGTTATTGAAGGCCGTAAAGAGTATGTATGAGGGTGCTAAGGCTGCAGTTTGTGGGGGTAGTGAACTGAGTGAATTTTTCCATTTGAAGGTTGGATTGAAACAAGGATGTGTCGTGTCTCCATGGTTGTTCAATCTGTCCATGGATGGGGTTATAAAAGAGATACAAGGTAGGGCAGTGGATGTTGGAGCGGCCCTAGTGAGAGAGGGCAGTGTTTGGAAACTCCCTGTGCTGTTGTTTGCAGATGATACTGTGTTATTAAGTGAAGATGAAGGGGAGCTGCAAGGCTTGGTAGATGAATCTGGGAGTGTGTAAGTAACGGAATCTAAAGGTGAATGTAGGGAAGAGTAAAGTGCTGGTCTTTGAGAGAAGTGAAGTCAGTGAATGTACAGTGAGATAGGATGGGGAGGATATGAAGAATGTGAGTTCATTTAAGTACTTGGGTAGTGTGATGAGTAAGGATGGAAGTTTAGAGGATGAAGTGCTTGAAAGGGTGCAGCAGGGCAGAAAGGTTGCTGGTTCCTTGAAAGGAGTGATAAGAAACAGGGAAGTGAGCATGAAAGTGAAGAAGCTGCTACATAGCAGTATTGTGATACTAACTCTAACGGATGAAGTGATGCTTGGACCCTGTTGGAGGGACAGAAGTCAAGAGTGAGAGCAGTGGAAATGAGTTATTTGGGAGGAGCATGTGACTCAGAGACAGAGTGACAAATGAGGAAGTGAAGGAGCATTGTGGTGTGGATGTGATAGGAAGTGTTAGAAAGATTAAGATGGTTTGGCCATGTGGAGAGGATGGAAAGTGAGAGACTGATGAGAGTGTATGTGAGTGAGGTGGAGGGGGGGAGAGGGAGGGGGAGACCAAGGATAAGATGGAGGGGAGAGGTATATGAGAGAGGGGGGTGTGAGCTGGGAGCAGGGCAGTGAAATGGTGGGGGACAGAGCAACATGGAGGCGATTTTTTTGTGGCCACCCCTTATGGAATTAAGGCATCTGGCAATAGATAGTTGCAATGTTAAAAAGTTCTTTATGATTATAAAAGCAAAATATTAATGTCTTAAAATATATTTATTTTTCATATTAAAAAAAAAAAAAGATACAATAGCACATGATGGCAACATGGTACCTGAATACCATTTCTAAACCTATAACAACTATCAGTGAAATGATATGACATGAATTATATTGCATTGGTCCATAACACTGAGAATGAAAATCTTTATTCTCATGTAAATAAAAGTTTAATACCTGTACTGTATGACTGCACAGTACAGTTAACATTCATATAAATTATAAATTAAATAATACTATTTCTAGACTTACGTCATAGCACATCAAATAAAAATATCAGGTTCTAGTACTCTGGATGATCAAGATGATGATGCTTATTCCGTGATGATTTGTTAAATTTTCTATCAGTAGCACAAGGACAATAACAGGTAGAAAACTTTGCACCTACAAAGCCACTTGAACTGTCATTGTTTAATGAGAATGAACCTTCTATCTTTACTAAAGCACGATTCCCATGTACTATACAGTACAATGTTTAAGCAACAAAAAATTTGAAGACAAATTTACTTAATAAAAAAGCAAGCCCACGAGGCATATTCTGGAGATCCACTTGACTTTTCAGTGTGTATGTGTGTGTGTGTGAGGCAACAGGAAAAGGCCTCACGGTGCTTATCTTGGTTACACTACTGTACAGGTAGGTAGCCACTCAAACTCTGTGCATCTTATTCACTAACCACCAGTCCCCAGACCTCTGCCTTCCCCACCACCCTCAGCATCGTCTCACTTTTAGTGCTTTAATATGTTTTTAACAAAACTGCACTGCTGCTGCTGTATGAAATACAAATAAATAGTACTGAAATATGCAAATACAAGTAGTGGGTGGTTCTTGGGTCGTGGCAGAATCTGCAGCTTTGGTGGGTCCCCCCACCCAGCACACAGGTTATGGGTGGTCTTCACCCATATGAGGTACACTCAAGCAGAGGATTATTTACCTCTTAAAATCATTAGAATACAATCAACTGAAAGAATGATCACTCAAGCTCTATATCATCCCTCAGCCTCTTCTTCCCTTGCCCTAAATTTACAACAACAGCCTGGGCACTGTTATGCTTTCCTCCTGGATCAGAATAGTTGTTGTTTACTTGGTCCACCAATGTGTCCATTATTCTGGCTGATATTTTGCCAAGAGTCCCATCATCAGGTGGAAAACCTCCCCCAGAATCTGGTTTTCCAGGCTGTGGTGGGAAGTCATCCAAGGGTGGGACAATGTATGGTGAGGTCTTGTGTGCCAGTCTTTGCTTCTTAGGTGGAGGAGTATAGTCATGGTCACCAAGGGCCTCCACCAGAGGTACCTCCACTTCCATGGCCACCTCATCATCAACGCTGTCAAGTACACTCAAGCTTTCCGGCACACCTACATTTCCAGCTTCTAACAGGCTCCTTGAATGACCTGTAATAAGCAGGAAAAGTTATAAAATGAATCTTTTGTTCACATGATTTAGAGTTCAACACAATAGTAAAATAACATGAACCCCTCCAGTATAATGATACATACTGATCTGGCTACCACTTGCTATATTCAGCTTCAGAGACACCCTCTTATTGTTTGGCTTGTTACCTGGGAATCTTCAGAGTTCTGTCTCTTCTGAGTGACAAAAAGTCCTATGAAGGCAACATGTAAAATCACATTAACATGATCATACTATCACTGGCATCCTAAAACTGAAATCTGAAAGGGGAGATACTGTCAATGCATTTCAGTTTTCATAACACAATACAAGTGATTCACCATTTGCAGACAAATAGCTCAATTTTACAGTGCGACAACAGATAAATTTTTCTACTATACACTCAGGCCACGGCTTTGTACAGTGACAGTTTTATAACCAATAGGCATGTGCTGCCACTGCACAAGTATTTTGATTAATTTGGGAAAGGTTTTCATTAGCATCTCTGTTGGTTTGCTTCACAGTATAAGAGGCAAACAAGTCCTACCCCACATTCATACAGTAACCCTGTTAGTACAACTTTTTTTTTTGTCAAGTCTTTTGTTTATATTCTTAGTTATTTCTTCCCATAACCAAAGAGAAGGGTGGGTGTGTATGCATACTGTACTTTTTTTCTTTTTTTTTAGTACTTCCAAGTTTTTATACATCTGTGTTTTACTGTATTTTTTAAATGAAGGTAATTTTGGCCTTTTTTTTTACATAAATCTTCCTTGACAATATGACATCTTGTCTGGGCAAATCACATCCAGGCCACAAAACCTCCGGAGTAACAAATACACCTAGCTTGCTACCGCCCAGTGCCCCTGTGGAGGAAGGAGGTGAAAAAAAGGGTAAAAGGTGGCAGAAAGGCCATCTGGATGAATTAATGATATGTTAGGTTAAAAGTGGCAGCTCTGAATGTGAATGGCATGAATGATCAAGAAAACAGGTTTGGTTTTGTAAGACAATGGTGAGAGGAAAGACTGGATGCATGTGAAGTAAGTGAAATGCATTTGTTAGGTAATGGAGTTTGGAATGGTCAAGGAGATTCTGATTTACAGAGTTGAGGAAATGGATGGGTGGTATGGTTAGGTCTGAGAGATGAACACAAAAGTAGGAATAATTATGATGTTGCTTTCTTGTAATTGGACAGAATGAAAAAATGTGTCAAAGTATATAACTGTGTTTGTGCATGGCTTGTGTGGTGTGACTGCAAGATAGGGATGGACAGATACACATTTATATGTGCATTTGCACCTGTAAACAAGGAAATGGACCAAGGGATGGAAGAGAACTGAAGGTACTGAGACAGCTAAACTAATGTAAAAGAAAAAGAAACATCCAAAAGTCATTGTTCTGAGTGATATGAAAGGGGATGAGGAAGCAGCAAATACTTTAGGAAGGTGGGGTGTGGAAGGAGAAAATATAAATGGTGAGTATTTATTACACAAGTGTTCAGAAAAATCAACTGTTTTAGCTAACACTTATTTTGAGCACAAATTAATTCACATGTATACCTGGCAGAGAAGGGAAGATGAAAATGAGCATAAAGCAGTTAATGATTATGTAACAGTAGATGAAAAGGTTTACAAGATGCAAATGTAGTCAGATGATTATTATCCCTATTAAGTTTCTGGGACAGGCAGATGATGTCTATGCTAGAGTCAGCCACTCTTGTGCTGACCCACATCTTCACGCCACAATATTTTCCTTTAATCATTCTGTGTAAATAAACTTTTTATGATAGAATGTTGGTTTTGGTGTCATTTTAAAGCTGAATGGTTGAACACCAGGCCCTCAACATTTGTGAATTCTACCTTCACGGCCCCCACACTTTTGCGGATTGTCCTTCTGTGGAGCCAAGACTGAATTTAATGGGTATGATTGCAATAATTTGAGGTATATATGTAGCTGATCACCTATTTCTGATATTTTATGCAGCTTTCTAGGTACAGTATGTGCACACTTGCTCTCACAGGGGGTGATTTGCAGCTGTAGAGCAATTGCCCCTCTGTGGAACCAAGACTGAATTTAATGGGTATGATTAACAATAATTTGGGGTATATGTGTAGCTGATGACTTGCCCATACGTCATCAGCTGTTTGTGATATTTTATGCTGCTTTCAGGTCCCAGATATGGTTTATTAGGTACAGTATGTGCACTTGCTCACAGGGGGTGACTTGCGCCTGTAGAGGCATTTACAGGAGGGTGCACCAATCATTTGTAGAAATTCCACTTTCGCGGGGGCCTGTGTCCCCTAACCCCCATGAATGTTGAGGGCCTAGTGTACTTTATCGTAATATGTTCCAAAAAGGAAAACAAAGAAAATAAAAAGCCAAAATGGCGAGTTGAAGTTAGGCGAAAACCAAAAATTCTATACCTTGCCGTAGAAAAATATTCATCTTGGAAAAAAAAAAATCAGTAAAGATATACAAATCTGGTTGAAACCATGCAAAACTACAATAAATTACCTTTACAGTGATATATAGTTTATGGTTATTTATGCATGTTACTGCAAGGTAAAGCAAAAGACAAAAGCACAATTTTGTATGATTTTTGGCCACATGTTGTATTTCCTTGGCGATCTTTTTCTCTGACTGGTCTGTGTATATATATATTTCTCATGACAGAATTCTGATTTCAGGGTCATTTTAAAGTTGAAAAGTTATACTTTGTTGCAGTATGTTCAAAAAAGGAAAACAAAGAAAATAAAAAGTCAAAATGACGAGCTGAAGTTAGGCAAAAACCAAATATTTTATACATTGCCATGGAAAAATAATTTGCCAAGAATAATGTAAAAAAAAAAAAGAGACAAAGCCATGAGTCTTACCAGCTGCACAGTACCTGCCACACATAAAGCAAGCATCCAATGACGTCATGTTCCAGTCTCTGTTCTAGCTATCTATCTGTTGCCAGACGCCTTAATCCTGTAAGGGGTGGCCACAAACAAACTGCCTCCATGTCACCCTGTCCCCTGCCATTTCACTGCCCCAATCCTAGCTCACATCCCCCTCTCTCATATACCTCTCCACTCCATCCCTCTATCTCATCCTTGGCCTCCACCTCCCTTTCCCCCCCTCCAACTCACTCACATACACTCTCCTTGTTAGTCTTTCACTCTCCATCCTCTCCACATGGCCAAACCGCCTCAATGTGTTTCTCCTAACGCTTCCTATCACATCCACATCTACACTACAAAGCTACTTCACTTCCTCATTTGTCAGTCTGTCTCTCCATGTGATTCCACATGCTCCTCTCAAATAACTCATTTCCACTGCTCTCACTCTTGACTTGTGTCTCTCCAACATGCTCCAAGCTTCACTTCCATACATTAGAGTTGGTAATACAATACTGTCACGACGTAAGCTTGGTATCACAATACTGTCACGCAGTAACCGTTTCACTTCCATGCTCACTTCCCTGTTTCTTATCAATGCTTTCAAGGAACCAGCAACCTTTGTTCCTTGTTGTACCCTTTCAAGTACTTCACCCTCCAAACTTCCATCCTTACTCATCACACTATCCAAGTATTTAAATGCACTCACATTTTTCATTTCCTCCTCATCCAACCTCATTGTACATTCACCGATTTCATTTCTCTCGAAGACCATAACTTTACTCTTCCCTACTTTCACATTTAGATTCTGTTTCTTACACACTCTCCCAAACTCATCCACCAAGCCTTGCAGCTCCCCTTCATCATCAATTAACAACACAGTATCATCTGCAAACAGGAAGTTTCCAAACACTGCCCTCTCTCATTAGGGCCACTCCAACATCCACTGCCCTACATTATATCTCTTTTATAACCCCATTCATATACAGATTGAACAACCATGGAGACATGACACATCCCTGTTTCAATCCAATCTTCAAACAGAAAAAGTCACTTATTTCACCATCCACACAAACTGCAGCCTTAGAACCCTCATACATACTCTTCACAGCATTCAACAACTTCCAATTTACTCCATATATATTCTTAATAATTTCCACAATCCTTGTCTATCCACCCTGTCATATGCTTTCTCCAAATCCATCAAGGCCACATACAACTTCTTTCCCTTCTCTAAAAACTTTTCCACTAAAGATCTAAGAATGAATATCTCATCTACACAAACTCTTCCCTTCCTAAAACTTCCCTGTTCTTCTCCAACTAATTCCTCTATTATTTCCCTAACTGTGTCAATAAGTATCCTACCAAATACTTCTCCTATTGCACTAAAAAGACAAATGCCCCATGACTACCACACACTTCTTTTTCCCCTTTAATTTGTACAGGGGAATAATTATACCCGACTTCCAATCCTCCGGGACTCTACCTTCCTCCCAGGCAAATCTGCATATCTTCAGTATCCATTCTACTACTCTCTCCACCATGCTTCAGCATTTCACCACACACTCCACCAATTCCTGGGGCTTTCCCCATTTTGACTTTCTTCATTGCTTCCACAACTTCCATCCTACTGATTTCTTCCTCTCTTCTCACATCCCTCCATCTCCCACCCATTCCCCAGCCACTTATACTCACACTGCTTTCATTCTCTATGTTCAACAATTCCTTAAAGTGTTCTCTCCATCTGCTCACTCTTTCTCCTTTCTCCACTAGTAATCTACCATTTTTAACTTTCACTTCCCGACTAACTTCTTTGGCCCCCTGTCTAACTCTCTTTACCTCTTCCCAGAACATTTTCTTACATTTCTTCCTCTTTACACTCAAATTCCTTCCATATTCCTCATCCACTCTCTTCTTACTCTTTCTTACTAATCTTTTCACCTCTCTTTTCCTCTCTACATATAACTATCTCTTCTGTCTCTCAACATCTTCCACACCCGTTTCTCATCCACTCACTATACGCTTTCTTCTTTTGTGCCACAGCCTGTCTCACCTTTTCATTCCACCATGCTGTTCCTTGCACCCCCTTTCATCTTCTCTTCACCCACACACCATCTCACATGCTGTACAGATTTCTTCTGTGAATATCTCGCACACACCTTCCACTTCCCCCATCTGCTCCAGTCCATATTTACCCAATTGCTGCTCCACTTCTATTCTGCCTTTTTTCCATCCTCTTGTAACCTTTCCACCCTCCTTGTGCAAACTACTTCCTCCTGTCCTTCCCTTCTATTCCTCCATTTCATTTGAGCCTTGTTTCTCACCACCACTTGTCCACTCCCCCAACCCCTATGTGCTCTTGCATCCATTCCACACCTTCTCATCCTATCATCCACACACACACATAATCAATCATTGCCTTCCGTTCATTCAGTTCACCACCCACCCTTCTCATCATTTGCAACGTATACCTGTGGATCACTTTGTGTCTGAAGAGTGTATTGGCTATCACCACCCCCCTCCCAACACATATGTCCACTAGAGCACTGCCATTCTCATCCACCTCTGCAGGCACACCCCACTGACCAACTACTCCATCCACCTTCACATTCCCTACTTTTCCAATCATATCTCCAATCAAAAACACTCTCTCATTCCTTTCAAACTTATCCATGCATGCTTCCACATTTGTCCAGAACTCTTCTTTCACTCTGCCTGCATGATCTTGCGTTGCCGCATACACACATGGTGCCAAGAGATGAGCTTTATAAAAGGCAAGAAAGATGCAACTTTGGGAAAGCAAACTTTACAGGACTGAGGAAATTTTTCAAAAATGTGGACAGACGAAAATTCAGAGAAACAAGAGAGATGCGGAGGAAGTGGGATATCTTTCTAGACCTCTATAATTCGGGAGTGAAAAAATATGTTCCAAGAGTAAGTGGGAAAGAAAACAGGAAAAAGGACTGGTTTAACAGAAGATGTATGATAGCAAAAAAGGAGAGGGACATGGCATGGAACAACTGGAGAAGGAGAGGTAATAAAGAACAAAGGAAGAATATGGAAGAACTGGAAATGAATATACAAGAATACATAGAGAGGATGAAAGGAACTTTGAAAATGGGATAGTTGATAAATGTAAGGAAGATCCCAAATTGTTTTATAGATTTATTAATGGCAAATTGAAACAAAAGGAAGAAATCACCAAACTGGAAATAGAAGGAGAGGTCTATTAAGATGCGGCAATGCAAGCTGAAATAATGAACAAATGTTTCCAATTGGTTTTCACTAAAGAAAGGAATTTTGTGGTGGGGGAGTGACTAGAAATGTAGTGATAAAAGATATACAGTATATTACTGGAAGTGCAGGAAGTCTATGAATTACTAGAAACTCAAGATGTAAGGAAAGCCCCAGGACCAGACGGAATTTCTAATTGGGTACTGAAGGAATGCAGAGAACGACTGGTGGATAAGATTCACGGTTTAACTGTGTTCTCTGGAAGAAGGGAAAGTGCCTCAGGAATGGAAGAGGGCCAATGTGGTACCAATTTATAGGGGAAGAAGCAAGGAAGAACCCCTGAATTATAGACCAGTGTCCCTGACCAGCATAGTCACAAAACTGTGTGAGAGATTCCTGAAAGACAGATGGATAAAAAATCTGGAGGAGATGAACACTGGCTGAAAGTCAGATTGGGTTCAGAAGTGGAAGGTCGTGTGTTTCCAACTTGTTGACTTTTTACTCAAGAGCAATTGATATACTACAGGAGAGAGACGTTGGGTGGATTGTGTGTATTTAGGTTTGGAGAAAGCCTTTGACAAGGTACCCCACAAGCAACTGATGTGGAAATTGGAGCACATAGGATGACTGAAGGGAAATCTCCTGGAGTGGATGAGAGACTTCTTGAGAGGCGACAAAAGAGGACAGTAATAAAGGACAGGATGTATGGATGGAGGGAGGTAACAAGTGAGTCCCACAGGACTCAGTGTTAGCGCCAGTAATGTTCCTGATTTATGTGAACAATATGGTAGATGGAATGAATTGTTATGCAAGTCTGTTTGCTGATGATGCAAAGATCTTGAGGAGAGCAGAAGTTGAGGAAGACTGTAAAATGCTGCAGGAGGACCTGGATAGGATTCATGATTGGAGCCGGATGTAGGAAATGAAATTCAACACACAAAAAAATTTAAAATTTTAGGAATGGGTAAAAGTACCAAGAGGCCATCACTGAATTGACTGATGGGTAATGAACCAATCACAAACCCGAGAGCGGAGAAAGATTTGGGAGTGCTGGTCCAGGATAGTTTGTCACCTGAAAAGCACATTAACAAGACAGTTAGAGAGACATAAACGCTTGACTAACATAAGAGCAGCATTTCAGTACATGGATTAGAAGATGAAAAAATTGATAGCGGCCATGATCCGCCCCAGGCTGGAATATGAGACCACACACACAAAAAAAAAGATATAAACAAGATTGAGAGAATACAAAAAACAGCAATGAAGATGGTCCTTAGCCTGGCAGATCTGCCATACAGAGAGAGAGTGGAAAAGCTGGATCTGCCTACTTTAGAGGAAAGGAGAGAGAGGAGTGACATGATAGCAGTAGATAAAATTGACAGAAAAGATCTGTTTGTATAGGACGGGAGAGTAACAAGAGGACACAAAATGAAGCTGACAAAGCCAAGTTGCTTGAAGGACATCAAGAACTATAGTTTTCCACATAGATGCACAGACCTGTGGAATAGGCCGGACAAAGAGATCGTCCAGTCTAAAAACTTAAACGAGTTCAAAGCAAAATCTGACTTATTCAGAAACAGACACACGAGTGTATCTCATTTCCTGTATATCACAACTAGGTAAATACACACAATTGCCCCCATTTGTAGTCCAACTTTCGATCTTACCCACACAATCCTTGAACAAACTGATCCATACTGTCTTATATTCTCCTTCCATTTCCTGCACACAACAATACACACTCCTTCTTTTGTCCTCTCATTCTCACCCCCTCCTGCACTTGTACCCCATCCAAGGGGTCCCTTGGGGCAAAAGACCATGGGTTAAAGGTTGTGGCATCCTATGGCCCAAGGGCCATAGGCAATGGGCTACGGTGCTGCTTGGGTATGGGCCACAGGGACCATGGGCCATCTGACAGGGGGGATGTAAGGACAATGAGCTGAGAACACAGTAACACACTCAAATGATCATCAGAACTAGCTTTTGGGGGTTAAGCTATCACAAAATAAAACAAAGGAGGAATAACAAATCATAGAGAGGAACAGAAAGTTAATATAGCAGGAATGTTGTCTCTGGTTTAAAAAAAAAACTGGATGGTTGTTTCAGTTCCAAAATAAGTAGATAAATGTTAAGAAAATGGCATGGATGTATACCTGGGAAGAAGGTACAAATTTTGAACATTCCATCTGATATGATTTTCTCTCAGTATCAGGGAACAGACAGAAAAAATGGAGCAGGAAGAGTAACTTGCCCAAGTTATTTGTGTGTCCAATTCTGGTCATAGGCTCTACAGCCTGTACCCAAGATGCAGTAGTCCTCCTCCATACCATACACCTCCACATCACCACTTTGGTGCTAACACCCATCATCTATACTAAATACCTGCTAGGGTTGTCTCATACAGGACTGGTGTATTGGTATTAGTGGAGATATTTTTGTGCCATGTCAGCGGGTCTTCTGGTAGATCAATAAAGTCTACATTATGAAATTCAAATCCTTAAAAAGTTTGCTGCCCTACCAGGGATTTGAATCTGGGTCCACTGGGACTACAGGCCACCTCTCAACCGATTCAGCCACTGCCTCCCCCAAACTCATCTACATTACACAGCACATAACAAACTAGCCAATGACATCTGTGTGGGTCCTTGCGTACTGTGCTAACATAAGCGGGACAGCGATCTGAGGACGAAACTCGATTCACAGAGTGGATGGGGAAACAAATTAAATAGAAGGCATGAATGTGGTGCCTATTGCCAGACATCATAATGACAGCCTAGGCTACAGTACACTGATGATGGGCCACAGCTAATGACATGAGGACACTGCAAGACAAACTGGTGAACGAGGGGTAGCCAGCAAGAAAGCACCCCAATGACACCAGTATCGACTTCACTCAAAATGGGAGGGACGTGGTCGAATTTGATTTTTTTTTTTTTTTTTTTTTTTAAATGTGTCCGACTCTGGGCATTGGCTTTAC
>JAGKTI010016519.1:0-19373 GCA_018397915.1 Birgus latro
ATATATATAAAAAAACATATCCTCGTTGCTTTATATTTTTTCATATAATTGTTTTTGCGTAGCACATTCTCGTTGAATTATCATTGCCGTATACTTGTCAACCAAACAAATATTCCCAACATTCCCAAGTGGATGCAGGATGATTTCCACACAGCTACTGTATACTAACATACATCTGTACAAAATTATATGAAAATTAATGAACATGAAAGAACAGAGTATCTTAAAATTTATGCGTTTGTTTGGGTTGACTAATGATCCCATAAAACTCTTTAAAAAGACTAAATTAAATAATGAAAATGTGTGTGGAATATGTGGCAGAGGAGCAGTTATATCAAAACTGAAGTAAATTGGTGGACAAATGAAGGAAAGAAGAAGAAGAACAATAGGTACCTAGTGCCAAAATCCAGCACAAAGCCAGATCATCGGCTACAAGTTGTGTACGCTGGTCGGGCCGGAAATAGACACGGCATTGTGAAGAAATTGGGTCAATGGAAAAAGTATATCATATCACAGATGGGGTTAGTGACGTCAGGAACGGAGTTAGATGTCGGAAAGAAGACCAATAGAGGTAAGGAAGGACATGATATTATGACAGGAAAAATATGATGATTCTCGGAGAAAATCTGAAAGGAGGGGAGGACGCTGGAGGGAAGACAAAAAAGGAAAGGAAATACGTCGCTGTACAGTGTAAAGAGGACAATCGAGGAAAATATGACGTATAGAGAGAATGGTATTGCAATGCGTACAGAGGGGAGGGTGACCACCAGACATCAAATATGAGTGGGTAAGTCTAGTATGACCAATTCTAAGACGAGCTAAAGCAGACTCCCATCTCCTATTACGGTGGCAAGGGGCTAGCCAAGGAGAAATAAATGGTTTAACAACACGTAGTTTATTATTAGTGACAGAGTCCCAGCAAGACTGCCACCGGTGCTGAAGGAAGGAAGTTAGGGCAGGAAGAAAATCAGAGACTGGAATGAGGAAGGAAGGAGAGGCATCTTTGGCAACAGCCATGCGAGCCAACTGATCAGCACGTTCATTGCCCGCGATGCCCACATGTTTTATGACGAGAGGAGATACGGAACAACCATTCCAAGATACGAAGGAATAAAGGATGAGAAGCAGAAGGTGACTGAAGAAGGGATAGCGCACTATATGAATCAGAGAATATTACAAATGAGGGAGAGGAGGCACGACAAATATACCGCAACGCAAACCAGAGGGCATATAACTCTGCTGTTAGAACACTTGCATAGGTTGGAAGACTAAAATGATAAATGGTGTCAGGAAAGAGGATCGCGAAGCCAACACCCTCAGGGGTTTTTGAACCATCAGTGTATATAGGGACTGCAGAGGAATGGCGGGAGAGATGGTCAGAAAACCGAGCACGGAGAATGAATGAAGAAGAATTGGACTTGGAATAGGGGAAAATGGAAGAACAAATGTGAGGTCGCGGAAGTAGCCAGGGGGGAAAAAGACATGTGCGATAAGAAAAAAACATTACTAATAGCAAGAGAGGAATGCGAGAGGAGAGTACGAGCTCGAATTGCAAAAGATGGCCTGGTTCTAGGGGTGGAAAACATGTCTATGTCAGGAGTGGGGGGAAGCAGAGAAGGAGTATGAGGAAAACAGTGCAACTTGGCATAAGTACGAAGAGAAAGTAGTGCACGACGGCGAAAAAGTGATGGAACTCCTGATTCAGCATACAGACTCTCAACTGGGGAGGATTTAAAAGCGCCAAGTGCCAGACGGAGACCGTGATGATGCACGGAATCAAGTTGTTGGAGGACGGTGTCTGAAGCGGAAGAATAAACTTGGCAAGCATAATCAAGTTTGGAGAGAACGAGAACAATATGGAGCCAAAGGAGAATAGCCCGATCAGCACCCCATGACACATGAGACAAGGTTTGTAAGAGACGGAGGCGTTGCAAGGCTGAGATTTTCAAGGAGGCAGTATGATCCTTCCAAGTAAGACGGGAATCGAAAAGAAGGCCAAGAAAGGAAGCAGAGGTTTTGTATAGGAGAGGAGAGCCATAAAGAAAAAGAGGTGGTTGGGAAATTAGATGAGAGCGAGTAAAAGTAATAGCATGAGACTTAAGAGGAGAGAACCGAAAGCCATAAGAAGTAGCCCATTCTGAGGCAGCAGAAACCGCACGTTGAATAAGAGCACCAAGGGCAGAGATGTCAGAATTTGAGGCATATATTGCAAAATCATCTACATATAAAAAAGAGCGGGCACCAACTGGGAGGCAGGATATAATCCCATTAATTGCCAATAAAAAGAGAGTAGTGCTAAGAACACTGCCTTGGGGGACACCTTCATATTGTGGGAAGGGATCTGAATAAGTATGCTGAACACAGACTCTAAAGAAACGGGATGATAGAAAATTCTTTAAGAAAACCCCAAGGTTACCATCAATCCCACAAGATCGAACTGTGCGTAAAATATGATAGCGAAAAGCTGTGTCATAAGCCTTCTCAAGGTCAAAGAACACTGCGACCACAGATTGCCGAGTGACAAAGGCTGAGCGGATATACGTCTCCAGATTTAGGAGGGGAGTTAAGGTACCGCGAGCTTTACGAAAGCCAAACTGTGAAGGGGACAAAAGCTGTTTGGATTCTAGGAGCCACATAAGACGATGATTTATCATACGCTCGAACAATTTGCAAAGACAACTAGTAAGAGCAATGGGGCGATAATCTTGAGGGGCATGGCCTTGCTTTCCTGGCTTAAGAAATGGGAGAATGACAGCATTACGAAAAGAGGGAGGAAAGATACCCTCTGTCCAGATACGATTATATATAATTAATAATAGGGCCAGGGCCTGGGGGAAAAGGTGACGGAGCATATTATAGTGTATGCCATCAGGACCCTCGCAAGTGTTCTTACAAAGACGAAGGGCTGAGGACAATTCATGGAGAGTGAAAGGCGCATTATACGACTGACTAGACGACAGCTGGAAGACAACTGGCGTACATTCAGTATCAGTTTTATGGGCATGGAATTCAGGTGAGAGATGAGAACCGTTACTAACATTACTAAATTGAAGACCGAAGCCATTAGCAACTAAACGAGCATCTGCGACTGATTCCCCATCCAAATGGAGGACAGGGGAAGGCATGGGAAGATGTTTACCGGCTATTTTGCGTATACGTTTCCAAACGGAAGCAATGGGTGTATTTGTAGTAATGGTGGAAACGTATAATCTCCAGCTATGGCGTTTAGCCCGTTTAACTGTCCTACGAAGAGAAGCGCGGGCCTTTATACCAGTGTGAGAAGTGTTAAAAAAATAATAAGAAATAAAAAAGCGAGGAAGAATGAATACAGCAGGTGTGCACCGATGAGTCGGTCCCTAAAGAATAGTTCATACTGACATCACTCTTCTTTGCGCCTCAAGTCTCATCACCATCGCTTCCCTCCAATTTCGTTAAAGATTTCTCACTCATAACTGCTGCAGTCATACCTCTCCTGCCCAGCTCGCATCGAAACATCTTTCTGGCTTCCCCGCGTAGTTTTTTTTTTTTTTTTTTTTCCCCGGAGAGCAAGTCACCGTGAAATGGACAACACTGGTATGAAAGAACAAACAACCTAACATTTCACGTCAGCATTAATCACTTCGCTCCGTTTATCACCTCTCACCTACACCATTTCCACTTTTCCTCTCAGTAGTTCCTATTTAGGGATTACGTCTCCAAGTCTACATACCGGCGATTCCTGCATTCCCCTCTAGTAGTAACAGCAACAGCACCACTCACCCCTCATTCCTCATTCCTTATCCAGATCCTCTTCTTGTTTCTCGTTTGTAGATTTCCCTCCTAGTTTTTGAGGGGGGGGTTATAATTTTGTCTTTACCTACTGATGATTCCCCCTGATGCTGAATTTTCATTTTCACCCTTTCTTTGGCTCATTGCCGCATATTTCTTGTTCTTATCGTCGGCAGTTACTTCCCTCCGATCCTCGTCTTTCATAAAAAGAAAAGGACAACATGAGATTAGAAAAAATACAGACCAACACTTCATATCGATAACTGTCATTCTCCTCATCCCTCGTCTTCGTCTGCACCTCTGTCTTATTTCACAGTCATAATTTGCTAATTGTTTTTCAGAGATACAGTTCTTCCTTTCAACACGTTTGACGTTCAGTAGTTCCTTACTTCCCCCCTCGTAGGTTTGTCATATGTTCGCTATAGTCATCTCACTCATTGTCTCCTCCGTTTCACACCTTTCACCAATCATCTCACTCATTCACCCTCCTCCGTCGTAGTTTCTAATTGTTTTCAATGCCGCAGCTTTCTTTCCACTCACCTCTTTTCGTCGCTGTAGTTTTCTCACTTGCCGCCTTGGTTCCTCACCACTTTCGCTTCTTCCACCCTTCCTCCTCGCAGTTTTCTAATTGTTCTTCTGGGCTACAACTCCTCTAACCACCCATGACCTTCACAAGTTTTTCCACCACCATTAAAACTTCACCTTCGGAACTGGAATTGTTGGAGGTGCGCGTGGAGGAGGGTTGCCTGCCTTAGTGCCCAGCCCTGGAATAACTTACCACGAGAGCCTCCTAAACTTTTGGTAAGTGGCTTGCGTCGAACTAATCCTCTTGACATTCGAAATATATTATAATTTTTGTAATGTTATGGATGGACGGTGTTTATGCACTTACCCGTACACCTAGCGATTACCCACTCACCTCCTTTCCAGTTTCTGTAATGTTCTCTCTCCACCTAAACTTTTGGTAAATGTTTCACGCTCAACATATCCTCAGTATAGCCATAAAGTCAAAGGATTTTGATAGTATGATGGACTTAATCTTGTTCGTGTATCTCTTCAGCCAACCATTATATCTGATTGACTTGGAGAAACACATAAACTTTTGGTATCTCTGTTGTGCCAACATAATCATCTGAGAGTTTTTAATGTTTTTAATGGTTTATTTATTCATACGTCCATCCATCCATCCATCATGTAACCCTTGCTTCATCTAACCCTAAATGATTCTGTTTCTCAGCTAATTGATTTTTTTCATCACTCGCATCAAACCTGTCTTCACCTGGTCGTAATGTATTTGGATTTTTGTAATAGTATGGGGGGTAATTTGTTTATCCATTTATTCATATACGTCCATCCAGTCTTCCACCATCAGATTCTGTGTAATTCTTTCTCCACATAAAATTTTTGTAACTTTGGTAAAACCTATCTTCTGGCAGCTCGAAATGCATTAGTAGTTTTTTTAATAACCAATATTATTTGTTTATCGAGTTTCTCACACATTCCTCCAAACCTAAATTTATGAGCTTTTTTTTTTTGTTTTTTTTACAATACACCCATTTCGAGTGGGTTTAACAGAATTGTGCTCACCTTAGTGCGTTGGCCAATAAGAAGAGGGAACTCTGTCAACTTTATCACCTTACAGTGAATGCTCAGAGTAAAGTTGTTGCTGAAAGCCTAGGATAACTTCACCCAAAATTTTTATCGTTGTTTTCTTTACTTTCATCTGTGTAGAGGCTCAGTAAGCCCACAGGTCAAGCAACTCAACAAGGCCCTTGCTTAGTTCATGTGGTTCAGCTGAACGGATATCATATGAAAGGTATATGTAATAGTACCAAGTGAACACCGAAGAAGAATGATATCAATTAGCAAGGCACTTATTGGGTAGTCATGAGAGCAAAATGTACTAAGAGCATTATGTTACCATCAAATACTCGTTTACCTCCTGTGGATAAATAAGCTCTGCTGGATTTTCAGAAATCGTGGAAGAAAACATAAATAAATCTGAGGAGACCAATGTTCGTTCCAAGAAGGACCACAGCTCAGACATCGCGAGAAAGTGGGAAGATTTACAGGCTTGTGAAGACACCATCGTACACTCTTACGCCCCAGTGTGTGGCAATAATGGCACGCAAAGGCTACTCCTTGAAATTTTATTGTATCAAGAGCTGCTAATGCCAAAAGTAAAAAAAGAGGATGCAATTTGCTTGGAATTTGAGCACACGCAATTATTGTTTCATAATTACCTGATATCAAATAGTTATGAAGTTACAGGCAAAATTTTCTTTAAGTTGCCGTTGTTGCATTTGCATTTCGCCGGTGTGTCTGGCCAAGTATGCCCGTCGACAGCAGCTACAATACATGTAAAAGCAAGTGGTTCTGTGGGGCCGTCCTGGTATAGTACAGTATGCACACAGTGTAGGGAACTGTGGTAGACAGTAGCTCGCATGGGTTGGACAAAGGTAACTGCTGAGATATTATACCTAATGTATAAATAAATCAAGGTAGTTACAGACGTGCGTTTCACAAACCAATCTCCCAATAATATTTAGAAACCTGAATGTAGAGGCATAGATAGAGATACCTTTCACACCAAAATTTTACTTAATTTGTGGAAACTTAAAATTCACTACACTGAAGGACTACATGGAGAGGCTAGTATAGATTGATACCTTCTAACAAACGATTTTCTCTACAATTTATTGTATGGACGCTTATGATGATATTATAAGAAAATGTGTCGTGACAGGTGGATATGGTTTTCAAAATCAAAATTAGCATACTTGAATTACTGAAAAAATAAATAAATAAATAAATAAAGTGGACTATGTTTCTTTCTCGATCCTGAAATTTGTTAAACAGTGAAATTAATTATGGGATGGAAGAGATTAATGATAGTGACCAGGAATGACGATGTTAACCTCTCGATAGCCGTGGTTTATCGTACTTGATTCGTTATTACCGCTTGCCACCAATCTCGATGGCGTGGTCGTACGTACTTGTAGGGAGATGGGGAAGTCGATTGTGGACCGTCAAGCACAGCCAGAATAAAGTCGTGAGACGTAGTATGGCTCAAACTATTGCTACTATTTAAATGATGGGATGTCGGCTAGAGTGAATAGGTAGGTCTCTCTCTGTCTTTCACCTCCCCACCTTTGTGTATCAACGAGGTGAGTTACAGCACTCTTGGGTTAAAGAGTTTTATTGTACAGTTATGTCGAATAGTGATTTACAGCGTAACTTAGCGTGACGGCCAAAGTCTCCTACCTGACCCTCGTGTCGGCCCTCTCTCTAACCCCTTTCTCCCCTTTCTGATCTGAAGGGAATCTCTCCGACATTATATGGAGAGGGTGTTTGGCTTGGTAGTGTCTGGTAGATATCTTCTTCACGTGGACTAACCGACAATGGCTGGTTATTCCACGTGTTTGAATACGTCATGAAATTCTTGGTCGTCTGGACTAAAAGAATGTTTGAGATACATCATATGTTAAGGATTCTTGATGGTCTGGGACAACAAGATTGTCGATATACATTATGTGAATTGACATTCCTAGTGAGACGCTGTATATGTCTCTAGCAGACATTACATCTTGTACATTGTATTATGAGATATATATTAGTACCTATATAATGCCTACAAACCAATTCATCACTTAGACGTATTTAACATTTTAATCCAGCTACAATTGGCTGATTTCATTCAACTTAGAGAAAATCTCTAGCGCTGAAGACGTTAGCGAAGGCTATATCTTACACCGACACTTCATTGTTTTTTAGTAAAGTCGGCAGGAGGTAACATGACTGAAGTGAAAAATAAGTCCTCAGGCTGATGACGTTAACGCAGTGACTGCTAGAATGTATTTTGATTGCACAAGCTTGCCTCATGTTGGGCTAAATAAACTTTCGGGTGCATAAATAGCAGTAAAAGTGTTACTCGAGGAAAACCTTTAATAGCTGATATTTATGTCATTTCAAGGAAATCCTTTGCCAGCCTAATAAAATACTTAAATACACCAACCGGAGGAAAATGGGTTAAATGACGGAAACAATTTATTATTTTGCTAAGTTACAGTACGTTATTAACATGTCAACTATGTGTGTGTGCTTTATACTGTTTCATGCTATCCCCAGACGATTCTCTTTAGGTAAGTTGCTTTCTAGTAATGAAGAGGTCACTGACGGCTTTATATAATACCCATCCATGTAAACAGTTTACTCTCAACTGAATGTAATTGCCAGGAGAGCGAAGGGAAAAAAATAATCTGGCTGAACTGTTTTTATTTTTCTATACATACTGACAAACTTTTTAAAGTGTCCAAGGTTGTCATCCGAGAGAGGAAAAATGCCCGCTGCAGTTAAGCCAGGTGTGCCAAATATTGTTGACAGTAACACCACAGCAGCAGATACCACGGTAAGTGCGTCGTCACAGATGCGTTAACAGCTCTGTGTAGAGACCATCAGTAACACGAAAACACGATACAAGCGCTGAAGGCCCGAATAGCAATAAGCGAACCCATCCACTCAGAATTAGCAGCACAAGTCGTGTGTTGATATTGCAGGAGCTGCCGTTGTGCCTGCACCATTGCCAACTGTTCCACAGTGAGGGTGAGGCAAGCTAGCCATGTGCTTGGAATGACTGTCTGTGATGCATCCATGCCAACATCACATGCTTATTTATAGTTATTGATACTGCGATGCACCCACTTTGCGCCTCAGCACTAGAATCACATTTATAGAGATGCACCCACTTTGTTGATATTGGAATGACTTCCTCTGAGCACCCACTCCACACCTTTCCACCGACATCACACTTTTATAAGCAGATACTGGTCTATATGTGATGCACCTATTGTACATCGCACAACTAACATCACACACTTTTATACTGAGACTGGTATGGGTATGTGTGATGCACCCACTCCAGTAACATCACATACTTGTTTATATCTACTGGTATGCCAGTGATACTCACTTAAATACTTATTTGTATCTTTTATAGTCTGTTTACAGATACCGGTATGGTTGTGTCTGTTATGTACTCACTCTATAGACACTGGTATGGGTAAGCTTTGCAATGCACCCACTTCACGCTGCTTTACAGATACAGGTATGGTTGTGTCTGTTATGTACTCACTCTATAGACACTGGTATGGGTAAGCTTTGCAATGCACCCACTTCACGCTGGTACACCATGACAATCATTGTTATTTTTCCAACACCGCACACCTACTGATGCCACGGGTAAGCTCAGTTGGTATTAGGAGACGATGATGTACAGATGAAAGGCGTTAGAATAAGACAAGCATTAACACTGGGACGACCGTCTCTGATACTAAAATATCGTGTCTCCATCTCAAAGACGCTTAACACCAACTTGAAGAAAGACCAGTCGAGAAGGAAATGAAACTGTTTGGCGGTAACAAGAATTCAAAACGGCCATCATTTCTCACAAGCTGGAAATGTTACTACTGACTGTTTTGAACCTTTTAACTTAGTGAGGCCATCCATAAGCCGAATGAAATTGCTAGCATTAGCAAGAATTACATAACTTAGATTTCTCTCGGGCTGAAATGGCTCATCGATATCAGTGTTTGTAATGTAAACACTCAGACAGTGGTTTCTTCAAAAACTTCTTTTACAGGACTCGAGAAACCTTACATATTGTTTGTTATTCTGTACCTTCAGTGGCAGACGCCGAGTGTCACAATGCATGTGCTTCCATATTGCAATACTCACACGTTGCTTCACGACACGCTTGCCAAATCCACACGGCGGTAGCAAATGGAACACCGTGTCTGCAATACATTTACTTCAGTTACTCAGGCAAAGTCCTATGCACTTTTTTGGCAACCTCCAGATTCTATTATTCTGGTTACCAACACACGATTTTATTCATCTTAGGGGAGACTCGTCTGAGTGAAGGGGATGACCATTTTGTTATGATGATCTACAGGTATTATTCCTACTACACAGAGTGAGCATGGCACGATATTATTCCAGGATGGAGGAGGACGGGGAGGGGTGGGGCGGAGGAGTGAGGAGGAGCATGTGGTTTTCAAAGAACAACTTTCCTAGACACCCAAACTGTCCAGGACCGCCTAGGAAAATGAAAGTTTGCATACTGGCAAATCTCCAAACGCTCAGTCCTTAAAGAAGATAATACACTAATTACTTACACTGCGGCTACAGTCAAACATCTTTTCAGTTTAACAGAGACTCACTGAAGTGGACAGAGTACAAACAGTCTCGAGCAACTCCGAGAATCTCCTTCACTACAGTAATTCCTCTAGTACCTGCATCGTTTTTTATGAGCTCACTAAGCGTGTGTTGGAACAGAAAGAATTTAACGAAAGACGTCATCGTAGTGACTAGTGTTGAAACTTCCCTTCCCTACAGAAATGCCGTGTAGCCGTAGAAAAACGGTTGCACACGCGCGCGCGCACACACACACACACACACATACACCGGCATTGTTCAGGAATGTTCGTTATTTCCACCTATATTTTTCATCGTGGTAGACCAGTACGTGTGGCTGAACCATATGTTATAAGACAGGGGTTTTATTGTGGCCTATACCGTCTCTTGCGGTTAGTACATTCCTCATTTAACCCCTGCAATCTGATGACCTACTTTTTTATGTTAGTCTTGCTTACTGTATTCAATGTAAGGGAAGCAACAGGTTTGAAGGTGCGACTGAAAGCTGTATGTAACCCCTCTGGTCTGCAATATCTCTCTTAAACTGCGTAAAAGTGTAAGTAGGAAGAATAAGGTGAATAATATGTCATCATACTAACGGGTTAAACCTTCTTATTTTTTTTATTTTCCATATGATGTATATCGATGTCACAGTGAGTAACTTTATGTTCGTAGTGAGGTTAATGGTTGGTAGGGAATGGTGTGCAGCAGCCTGGTAATTGCAACACAGTAAAAGAGAAAAAAATGAGTGGGTTAGGTGTTCAGCAGGTACATCCTAGTTGCAGTGCCTTATTTTACGCTTGCAATTAGCCTAATGGAGGGAATAGGACAGTGCTGTGTGCAGCGGCCTGGCAACCCAATTAGCAGGACCGGGGACTGCTTACCAACACAAAACTTAGTTTTAAGTTCACGGCTGGAACGATGGCGTCCAACTTCTGCCTGGTTTTAACACTTTTTGTTATTTTTGCTCCAATCAAGTGTTTTCAAAATTTTCTCCATTTTTTTTTTAATTCTAATATAATGTCTGTCAAGGATTCTCATATTATACAACTGCTTCATAATGTAAAAAAAAATTCCGATCTTTGTCAGTTCTGATAATTATGTATTCTGGTGCTGATAGATCAAAGTATTCAGTATTCCTTTCGCTGGCATTGTTGTATGTAGTATTTTATTCTGCCTGACGACAGCAATTATAATTGACAATGGGTAATCCCAACCTGTCAAAGGTTAAAGACTGGCAGAAGTGACTACTGTAACTGTAAACCAAGGCAATGTTATGCCACTGATGGTTCACTGTGGATGTAGATGGTGTACTGAGAGAGGTGAAAGTGAGAACATTCTCAGGCGCCAGTGGTTCTGAAGAAAGGGTAGGCAGTGAGTGGTAGGTGTGGGCTTGTGTTAATGTGGACGATGTATTGCCAGGATGTGATGGAGAATGGAGTTACAGTGTCTGGTGGAGGAATGTCGTAGTTAGTATGAAAGGGAACCTGGAAAAATAAAGGGGATTAAGGAGAAATTGATGACCTTTGGAAGTTGTACGTGAAGGAGAAAGTGATGACTTTTGGAAGTTGTACGTGAAGGAGAAAGTGATGACCTTTGGAAGTTGTACGTGAATGGGCAATACACACTCGAGAGTCATTGTTTCTGTTCACTTAGTTTGTGCCGGCTGAACTCCTTCAATTCGATGTCGTACTCTATGTTTTGTACCTTGCCACTTACTTTGACTTCCGGAGCTGGAGTATTAAGAACAACCTTTATTAATCCTTTCATTACCAGGAGACTAACTAAGTAAAGGCGTCTGGCTGTAGCAGAAACAAAGAGTAATAGACTTTCTCTGACTGAAGTGTCTAAGGAAATTGTTCTGATATAGGAAGCATCAAATACAAAATGCATTAACACAGTGAAATGGTTAATACCTTTCGCAAAGTTCTAATACAGAGCAGGCCTCCATCCCTGTTTACAGCACACAGCATCTATACTCTGTGCACTGGAATATGCCAGTAAACACGGAACAACATGAAAAATTGTACACATTTGAAAAGGCTTTACAGCAAAGTTTTATCAATGATCAGTAGTATCTCAGGATGCCATTGGACCCTCTGCCTGTCACTTACATGCTTCAGTCCCCCTCCCCTCTCTGTCTTCCCTATTGGCTTCCCCCTCCCTTCCATCACCCCCCCCCCCCACTCGTCTCCACTCATCCTATAAACTTCCCATTTTTGCCCTCCTCTTCCTCAGACTCTTGTTTATTTTTCCTTCCACCTTCTCCCCAGCCTTTCTCATTATGTCCTCATCCTTATGTCCCATTTATTTCCCCCCTTCCCACCCTCTCCATCTCTTCCTCTTTTACCTCCTTCCCTTCCCTACTACCTTTCGCATTGTTGTCCCCTCCACTCCCTCTTTCACTTTTTCTCCCCACCAAGCTCCTCCTCCTCCTGGTTACTCTCCCCTCCCCCACACAATCTCTCCCTTTTTCTTTCATCAGTTCTCTTTTCTTTTCCCTGCCTTTCACCACCTCTGTGCCACTCGCTTACACAATACTCCTTCCATTTTTACACAGTTTTTATGCTCTTTCTTTTCCCCTCGACTTCGTTTTGCATTAATTGCTTGGTGTTTGACTGTCGCTGTGCTGTTCTCTTAGGCTTGATAATTCCTTTGGTTCGATTATTTTGCTCTTTATCGTTTCTAACACCGAACAGTTATTTTTGGCTTAGACAGTATCGGGTAACACGTCTTCGAAGGAAATGTGGCGTAAAAGCTTGTGCATCACAGTGATCACAGGAGATATACAATCTCGGTGCAGCCAGATATAGATTTAGCTATGTATGAATTGATAATGGACTGGATTCCCTGAGAACTGCATGGATAGGACACTTATTAGAAGTGACGATAAAAAGAAGATATACAACTAAACTGAGCTGAAAATTAGGCATTGAACTGATGTTATATTTTAGCTTATCATGTGTGTGGTAGACACTGTTGGAAAGTTTATTTTGTTCAGCTCATACAAACCAAACATACCAATAAATCAAGTATGCAAGACACTGCCTTACTGTCTCAGGGCAGGGATTTGCATTCTCTGTAGGTTAGTTATGTCTAGTGTATGCCTGTTCAGAGTTTTATGACAGCCTAAAGTTGCCCTAATGGTACTGGTGGTTTATGTCTCAGCCTCCCATAGGTAAGATGAGAAAAGAGAGTCTGTTGAGTCTACGGATGAGGAAAGAAGTTCACATTACAGTAGCATAACTCTAGTACTTCTACTGAAATCTGACAGTAAATGTTCGTGTAGTGCGACTATGGAAAAGGCTGGTCTGGACTTGAAGGGCCACAAAGAATCCAGAAACGTGATTTAATGATCTTAACTCTGCGGGAATTTTAGTACGAGAAAATGCAGACTCTGGCAAGTTATTTCTTACGAGTGTAAGAAAGGATCCAAAAAGAAGCAAGGGAAAGCTCAGAAGTAGTACTATCAAAAGTACCCAATGAAGTGTGTGCTTATAGAGTCACGGTCAATACAAGTCCTTGATTCCTAACTAATGAATCGACAAAATTCTGTTTCCTTTGTTTTTTTTTCGGTTAGCTAGATCGTTTTAGACTTAAACACATTGTTAGGACAGTGTAAAAGAACAACTCAACCCGATTGTACAGTATGGCACATGTGAACCTTGAACAGGGTAAGTGTGTAAAGGAGTTTGACAGTTGGCACACTTGACAGCCTTGACAT
This sequence comes from Birgus latro, assembly GCA_018397915.1. Classification (NCBI taxonomy): domain Eukaryota; kingdom Metazoa; phylum Arthropoda; class Malacostraca; order Decapoda; family Coenobitidae; genus Birgus; species Birgus latro. The sequence continues at coordinate 13,685 of JAGKTI010016519.1, forward strand.
ACAAACATGTGTTTATTTGTAGTAAAGATGAAATTGTGAATTATTAGTTGAAGTGGCCAAAGCAACTCATCCAGAGAGTGACAGGTGACGGTAGTGTCTCGCCCTTCTTCCATTGTGAGATAAGTGCAACGGTCAAGATCGATTCAACTGAAAGTTGTATGACACAGAGTTTGTATGAGTTGGAAAACAATATTATCTACCTGTTAATTTAGGTAGTTGTTATTAGTTTACTACCGAGCTTTGATCTGTTAATAAGTCACCATATCCCTTCCCTCTTCCTTTCATTTTCACATAGATTACGTCCCTGTTGTTTATTGCAACCTCCAGGTAATTTTAATCAGCTTATAAAACGACGCTCTTACTGAAGGGGTTAATGAGAGCTGAGCATAACAGGTCAGTTTCAAAACGTCCCCTGTTTTAAATAAAGCTGTGTTGTTGAAGCACCAATGGTAAGGTAAAATTTAAGTCGTCAGATGGAAGGAGTTAATGGAAACACTCCATTTCTCCTGTCCTTCAGCTTTCTGTTCAAGCCATTTTGCACAGGAAGTTACGTTTAAACAGGTAACTTACTCCTATTAATATTTGTAACATGACGATTGTTATATTCCACTGCCATACATGGAAATATATAAAGGATGATGCAAAGAGTATATGTTAATAGAAATAAGTAAACAGAAAGTAAAAAACTAGAAAACAGCTTCATACGGGAGCAATGCCAGGTTATAACTATTTTTGAGTCTTACCTCCTTCAGTCAGTTATGGTACGTAGTTTGTATTTTATCCTGCTGCCACCAGACAGTTATACTGACCTCATGGGTGACTTCATTAACACTTTTACTATTGGACGTCATTCCCGAATTATATAATATCGCGTCTATGTTGCAAAAATAAAATATTAATTTTCACCAATCTGAAAAGGTTAACAACAATAAAGAACTCCAGTGATAGCTATTTATCATACAAAAATATTAAAATAAAAAAGAGTGCAGAAAGTGTAACTTTGCCAGCAGCAGCGCACCTAATATAAGGATATGTACAGTCCCGGGATCCTCTCGTGCAGGCTCCAGGAAGACTCCAACATTTGCATAAGCTGGAGAGTCCTTTCTATTTGTTCACTTTTTCGGAAGGCGATATTTACTTAGCGCTCTCACATCACACTTTCTTTTATTGCAGGAATACTATTTACAAAGTATGCTACTTCTGGAATATTAAGACCCTACTTACAATGCCTTTTTTTTTTTTTTAGATTTTGGCTATTGGAAAACGATTTTTCATTTGTCTTAGTTCATGAGTAGCAAGATGAAAAAGAGCAACGTGTGCTTACTTTCTTGTTGCTGTTGTTCTTGTGTTTCTGCTGGGAGAAAGCTATATATTACCATTACTAAGCAAGTACCAGCCAACACATACATCCATTATCAAAAGGTGTATGAGTATTATACCCGCCCACACCCACCATCATCCGTGCCCATCCAGCCATCTCCCATCCACCCACTCTGCCATTTTTCTGCCTCGTCTTCCCCGCCTTTCCATTAAATGTTCGGTGTTAACGCTGCCCCTCATGCAGTGTCTATCTACATTGATCTGCTCGTCCCTCCCTGCCCACCATCCCAGCCCACCTTGGACATCCCATCCATCTGTCCCACCTGTTTTCTCTTCCTCTCCTCCAAACTATAACTTTGAGGGAAATCAAAGGTTCATTTACATATGAAGGAGTCGTTCCATCATATCCCACCACACACGGCCATCTTAGCCCATTCCATCCACTGTTTTCTTCTCACCCACTCATTGTTTATGCCCCCACCTTGGTCCTGCACCTTATCAGCGTGCGTATAACATTCATCTTTACGGTATATGTTCTATTTATCCAGCATGCCCCACTACCCACCACCATGGAAGCCCATCCAACCCACTCCAGTTGACACACTTGATGGTGTGATTATCATAACAATGACTGCCTTAGCTGCTGTTCGACCTGTTACACTCATATTCACAAGATATACTTCCCCCATCCTGTACCACCATCCATCATCCCAGCCCATCCCTGCGACGGGAATTAAGCTAAAAATTACGGAAAAGCCACGTTTCAGAGTTGCATCTTCGAAAGTATGAGGAACCATTGCTCTCAGAGTAAAAGAGACAGTGGACGGTGGCTGAACATGCAGCTGCAGAGCTTGATATTGAGAGGGAAGTGGTGAAGGGCAGGGGCAGCATGGGGATGAGTATGTGGACAGGCACACATACTGCCACTGCCAAGACCAGAGGGAAGATGTAGCAGAATACGGCAAGATGGAGTCCAGAGCTGGCTCGGTTTATAGTTTCACTAATTCCAGATTATTTTATTCAGTTTACGCTGGACCTAATGAACTGAAGGGCTTAGGAGTAATCCGTGTTAAATTCTGTACTGCTGTGAAATATCCGTTTATCACAAGAAAAACGCATCTAGTGGAGGCGAAAAAAAAGAATGGTAATAACATTTACTATATATATTGTCTGGGTTAACGCGAAAGTAAGAATATAACTGCGAGTGTTGGTGCCTGATTATAATCCAGCAAATGGTAATGACATAAGTGATAGGGGACTTCTGAACAAATGAAAATAATATACAAAAATTAAAACATTAGTTTGATGAGGAATCTGAATGCAGAGGAGATAAAGAATACAATGAAAAGCAGGAAGGGGTTTGTAGGTGGATGAGGATGCTAGGTAGGAATGAAAACGTGAAATTTTTTATAATTTTTTGCGACATAAAATTGATGGGTCTCTTAAATAACTTCTTCCACTACAAACTGATTCTCAAGTATACAGTTAAGATGGAAAGAATTCTACAAGGAAAGCTAGTAAACGAGAGAAGTGACAAGACCGTAAGGAAAGTGGCGATGTCTTTATTATTGCGTGTGGATGACTAAATGAAGAGAGGCTGTCCCGGTACGGTAATTCAAATGTTATATTTTGCCGCTGCCAGAATATTTGGTCCAGCGTTGGACGTATGTTTAGTAGTGTCTGGGTTATTGAAAGCTGTATCTAAGAACCCCAGGTCGAAAGGTCTCTCCTAAGTTGAACAGGATTGTTTAGTGACAGCAAGAGTGATGTAAAAATATATTATCAGATTCAAGGAGATAATTGTGAGGAATAATCATGGGTATGTTAAGTAGTGGGGGTGGATGTGGGGGGTCGGGGTGGAGGTGAGGGAGTGGGGGTGGTAGTGGGAGGGTGGTGGGGGTGTGTAGGTGGGGTGGGGGTGTGTGTGGGGTGGTTGAGTCTTGTACTCTGTGACATTAACCCTTTGAGATTCCAATGACGCGTTTTCGAGTCATCATAAATCCAACCGTTGAGATTCTGATGACACGAATTCGAGTCGTATGAAACAATATATATTTTTTTTACATGTTTCCCATCTCCTATCTGGCCTTGTTCTTCCTACACTATCCTGTTTATCCTTTTCCAGCTATTTTCTTACAGTGATGAGTTCATCAGATTGATATGTATAAGAAATGGGTTTTTATCATGAATAATATCGATATTACCAGAATGGATATTTGCCAGTAAAACAGCGAGAGCTCTCGCTTTTCTTTGTGAAAACTAACATAAATTGTCATAACTTATACATCAATAGAAAGGGAATTTACTGTAGACTGAAAAGGTGCTATCAAATTTCACGTAACTCTAATAATTTTTTTTTTTTACAAATATTTTTCTGTGGAAGGGTGGACGATTTTTTCTTTTCGGCTAACTTGTACTCGTCCTACTGGCCTTTTAGCTATGGTATTTACCTTTTTCAACCATACTACGATAAAGAGCAACTACCAGATTCATTACTCTGCCATAAAAAGTCAGTGTACAGCGGCTGATTAAGTACAAATATCCCAGCGCGACGGCGTGCTGTGTGTGTGCCCGGCTGAATTTGACACACACGATCGGTGGAGGGCCGAAAATCTCTAAAGGGTTAACGTAATTAGGATACCCCATGATATCTGCAGCTGCTAAGAATGATTAATATGCCCGTATTTATTCACAAATCATCGGCTCAGGCCATCGGGTGTAGGCCGTCGGCTGCCAATTCTCCCTCTTCACGGCTGCTATCCACTTCTGTTGCCATACCTCTTTGGCTGGAAACGGGCAGAAGTTCACCCCAGTTCCAGTTTTCTGCCATGTCTTACAGCCGAAGGCACAACAGTGGCATACCATCGTAGAATCTGCGGTTCTCTCTCTCTAGACGGCCGACAATTTGCCGTCCAGTATTGCGGCGTAAACAAGTCACATGACCCGTGACGTCACGTGGAAAAGATCTATAGCATCCCCTGTGAGAAAAGTCATCATTTAGAAGCTCCCGAACACCTTTTCTTAGCTGATGTATTTGTTATTACACCTTATTTTCCTCCTCTGTGTTACATCAGTCCTTCTAATATCGCCATACTCTGCATAATAACGTACGAAAAAATATTATCCTGACCTATCCAAAAATAAATCGCTAAGGAAGAGGTGCTAGGGAGCGTCCTTAAACATTAAAAGGTTGCAACTAACTTTTTTCTCCTAATATATTACTTTGTTCACTTTCTGAATGATCATACATATAACAGCAGTAGTAGTAGTAGTGGCAGTTGTAGTAGTAGTAAGAAGAAGAACATGAACAAGAAGAAAAACAAGAACAGCGGTAATAATGATACTACTACTGCTACTTTTGCTACTACAGGACTATCACTGCTACCACTACTACTACCATTAGTACTAGCAGTAACAGCGGCAATAATACTAATAAAAGCAACAGCTACAATAATAATGATTACTACTGCTATTACTACTAGCCTACTACTACTACTACTATTCCTCCTCCTATAACTACTACTTCTCCTTCTGCTACTACTAGTACAGCTACTACATCCCTAGTACTACTACTACTATGGCTAATAAGAAACACGCACTTTTTTTTAGAATCTGTGGAAGGCTCCCAAACAGTCTCTTCCATGGGCATTAGAACCATTTGTTAAAAATTAGTAAGGTAAAAACAATATAGTACTACCTCATAAAATTCTATTATATACTGTATACATATTCTACATATTCATATTTACTGATTTTTTTTTTTCACATTCACACACACATTCACTCACAGATTCACTCATTCACTCATACCTGTGGGTTAGTCCTCATAGCTCTCATACACACATACTCTCACACACACATTCACCTCGGTCCCAAACTCTTCCCCTCCCTCTATCACAACTTCAATCTTCATATTTATCTCTATTTCTCCAGCTTGCACCGCACATCCTCCATTTCCTCTGCTAGCCTTGGACTTGCGAAGAGACGGAAGGCAGCAGCGCAGTGGAGGAAGATCGATGTTGTTGGAGAGATTGAGACTGACAGAGACTGAGTCGCAGGGGAGAGGGGAGCAAGGGGTGAGGGTGGAGCAGACGGGGGTGAAGGCGATGCGGATGGGGATGAAGACGGTACTGACGGGGGCGAAGGTGGAGCAATCAAGAATGGGGGTTAGAGTTGACGAAGGTGAGGGTAGAGGATGGGGTGAGGTTGGGGGAAGGGGTGAGGGTAGAGGAAGGGACGAAGGAGGAGTAAGGGGGGATGGGGGTGAAGAGGGACCTCAGGTAGGAAAGGAGGGAGGAGAAAAGGAGTGAGGGAGGGGGAGGGGGAGTGAGGGGTGGTGTTGGGGACTGGGGATCCCTGTTCACCATTC
>JAGKTI010016520.1:0-19373 GCA_018397915.1 Birgus latro
GTGTGTGTGTGTGTGTGTGTGTGTGTGTGTGTGTGTGTGTGTGTGTTGTGACAAATTCCAGGCCATTGGAATTCTCAGAACACAGTGAAGCAGTAGACAACAATTTTAGTAGTTAGTTTTGGTTTATTACGTTGGTGTCTATTTTCCAATAATATTTTGGGGGGAGGGTGGCTCAGTGGTAAAGCGCCTGACTCGAGACCAGATAGTCATGAGTTCAAGCCGTGCCCGGGTAAGCTATCCTGCCGGGAGAGGTAGCGCTCTCCTGTCACCTAGCTGGTTGTAGCAGCCGTGACTCAGTGGGTTAGAGCGCTCTGACCGAAGGGTCCGAGGTTCGAGTCCACCCAAGGGTCATTGGTAGACATCAGGGAGGGCATCCAGTCATAAAGTGCTACACGCTTCAAAACAAAAGCCCTCTACCAAGGGGCAACGCCTTGGCCCTTATCGAAAAAAGGAGACACGGTGTAAAATTAAATAATAATAATAATAATCATATAATAAACATACAAAAATATTCCTTATCCGGTTTCCACGACAATTTTAGTCAAATGCTTTATTTTTCTTTTATTTTTTATTATTACTAGTCCGTGTGGAAGAGTAGATTTGTGTCGAGGAACTTTCTTTCTTCTTCTCCTCTTCTCTTGTGTATATTAGATACTGTTCCTTTAAAGCTGCTAAGAGTGGACGAGGGGCGCACTGCATTAATCTTTCTTTCTTATTTGTAATCCCGAAAAATACCTAGGCAATGCTGGACTCGATCCCATGGCATACAGACCCTGGAAACTCTCATATGGGAAGAGAACAGTGAGTTGGCCCCTGTTTGTAGCCCTGAGATACTCCAGCTGACAGTGAAATAAAGCAATAAAGCAGGCTGCACTGGTTGTTATGGAGACCTGACAGACATGAGAGGCAGACAAGTCACATTTATCAAACTTACTTTAAATTAGTCTGACTATTTTTTCCCTTCACAGTTTTCAGATAACAACTTGCTCTTCACAAATCCCTTCCCTACTCCTCTCGCCGTCTTCTGCCAAATTTCTAATCTTTTTGGCATACTATAATTCTTCCATCACGCGGTTTCATACATCTCTCAACTTATGACTTACGCTTCACCTTCCATGATTTTCAGCCATATGCGCCGACACACACGAGCTGGTTTGAAGAAGTGGGGGATACCAAGAATGATGCAGACACCACAGTTCATCCCGACGCACCCCCATCTCACAAACCCAATATCTTCCTTCACCTGGGCGACGAACACAAACAGGGTAAAAATACAGACCAAAAGACGAAGAAAACTACCTACATTCAGAGACGCCAAACTGGATCCAGACTCCCTCGATCGAAATCCCAGCCATCCCACAATCCCACTCACAATCCCACAACCACCATCAGTGCTACAAACAATCACTCCTGGAATTTCACCGAGGAGATAAAAGTGTGTGATGATGAGAGTGCGTCTGACCGCGATGATGGAGATGAGAGGAGGGTTCACGTGGTGGAGACTGTGGTGACGGTGGTGGTAAAGGACATCAACGACAACTCTCCCGTCTTCCCCAACGCCACCATGATCGGCCACGTCCAGGAAAACGGCCCTCCAGGTTAGAGACTCAGTGGTTCTAGCCCCTTAAATTCGACACAGTATTTATCGTCTATATTCTTGCTATTTCCAGACGATTTTTTTCAGTTGGGGGGTGGTCTTCAGTCATCCCCTTCAGAAACAACAAATCTCCCTTATGCTGAAAGAAATCGTCTGAAGCGACCTATATATATATAAAAAAAACTTCATCGGGCTGAAGGGGTTAAGATAGGGAAGCTGTTGTCAGACCTCAGATTTTAGTCAGCTTACTGCCATGATATGTTTTATTTTTCCCTCCTACTCTGTCCAAACCATAATATTTTTACTCTACCCTGGCCCAGATTTTCGTCCTTTTGCAGCTTATGTGACGTTACTCAGAGGCAGAGGACAATGCTAGGGACCTACTTCCTTTCACCAGCACTTCTTCATAACTTGCATGAAAATTCTGGCGTTACGCTCTTGTTCTAACTCTCCATTCAGGAACGAAAGATATCAACTTTAGGCCAAGTTAAAGTAAAAACAGTGTAGTATGTTAAACTTAGGAGAGACTTTACCAACAGGAGGGGTAAGATATTGCTTTCATTAACCTCCTCATTAATATATTCTGTTCACTTTATCTTGGTTTAAAATTGCCATCCTTCCTCCTTGAATACTAAATCATAACAACAGAGTAACACTGGAATATGTTGCGTGTCACGAAAAAATGCTAAAAAAAAGGATATAGAGCCACAGTATTACCTTTTTTTTACGTAAAATAAACTACAGAAGGATGAAAATTTGATCCAAGTTAAAGTGAATGATCTATAGGCGGTTCTCCTAAACTGGCGGTAGGAAGAGAGTAATTTATTTATAATTCGATTCTTATATTATTTGTTCTAAAACTAGGCTATGTTTACTTATTATTTTCACTTATATCAACGTGCATTTTGCATGGGCCACAGGTAAGTCGCAAAGTCATTTATTTTTTTTTTCTTCAGCTATTCATTATACAGTATTTGTAATTTATCTGATGTACTTAAGATAGGCTGATGAAATATTAACACATTATGACATGACTGAGAAAGCATACTATGGTTCTCATAATGTTCGCGCAAAATTTTTAAAACAAACTTTGCACATTTTAAAGTGTTTACGAAGTCAAACAAGTAGCAATTATGAAAGAAATAACACGTTCAGGACGAAGAGAATAAACAACCTTCTGACGTCTATGAGCTGCACTTTATTTTTGTTATTGTTATTACTATCATCATCATCATTATCTTTTTTCATCATCATCTTTGTTTCCTCCGTTATCAAGCTCCACGTATCCTACCCTGAAGTTCTCCTCTCCCTGCAACTTCTCGCCTATTCCCATCCTTTTTTCATACCCATTTATTATTCTCCCTCCTCCAGCCAAGGGACAGGCGCCCGGATGGAGCGATTAAAGTTTCATATCATATTTTTGAGGCACAGTAACGAGGTGTTATGAGGAGGTGCGTGAGTGAAGCTGCTGCCTCACTGGGTACACTTCATCACAAAGGTTTATTAACTTCTTGGAAAATATAGAGGGGAAAATAGAGAGGGTTTTAGGATACAAGGACGCTCTATGTACTACCTCACATCAAGTAACATTACATGCGAAAGATTACTACACTTTGTTTTCTTTTAACTGCAGATCTTTCACCATAAACTGACCCAGATTGCCCAGATTGTTGACCTTTCTCAGCTTATTTCACGTAGCTCAGTGGCACAAAAAAAGACAGTTCTTCTGCTCAACATTATTTCCATAGCATTTCTTATGACTGGTACTATATGTTCTTGTTACAACTCGATATTCAAGATGGAGAGATAACAAATTTAGGCCAAATTACATTAAAAAGAGTATAAACGAAAAATTTCCTTCATTCCATCTTGACTCCCAACCTGTAACAATAGTTTAGCACTAGAATAAGAAGCAAGTCACGATGAAGTATTGTGGGAAAATGTGGAGCCGTAGTACTGTCTCATTCTGCCACTGACCTAAGGAAAATAAGCTGCTTTAGACCAAAAAATTCCTCCTAGTTAAATTGAACAGACAGTATCAGACTTCGTAATTTTGTGTGGGACTAAACCCTCCAAAACGAACTTATTCTTACCATACTACTTTTACTCTAACTTGGCTCAAAATTGCCTTCTCCGCATATTTTTTGGGGTGAGACTAGAACACTGTGTTAGTTACGATGTTGTGCTTGGGAAAGGATGTACAGCCTTAGCATCGTCCTTATCTGCTACTGAGCTGCGTGAAATAAGAGGCAAAAGGACGAAAATCTGGCCCAAGTTAACATGAAAAGAGTTAACACTAAGCTAATTTGTTTAGCTCTTACGAGACTCCGTGAGGGGCATAAATAAATCCCCATTAATCCCTTCACACCGATGACATTTTCTTCGTTTACTGCCACCAGATGATTTTATTCAGTAAGAGGGAGACGTCTGCCAGTGAAAGGGTTGATGAAAAGCTGATCCATCTTGACTGAAAAAGTATCCCCAAAGCTAATTTAAATCGTCCGGTAATAGCAAGAGTGAAATAGAATTATACGTGACCTGTGTGAGGAAGTTAATCCCTTCATTACGGCAACTGCTATTCCGTTTTATCAACAGCTAGACGTTTATATTCAGCTTAAAGGAGATCATCCAGTAATTAAGATGTAAAGGAAACTGTGTGGAGTAAGCATGATTATACACCTAATACACACTCACAAAATGAAACCATAAATAAATGCTTTTCTTGCTGCACACACACACACACACACACACACACACACACACACACAAACCCACACACACACACAAAAACACACACACACACGCACACACACACACACCCACACACACACACACTTCCCTGTACGTGAAAATGAAAGTGAGGCTGGTTAAAATCGATGCTAACAAGTGTTTACTCTTTGCTCCCTGAAGTTTATTCAGAGAATGGTGTCCCATGTAGCTCACGTACTACATTTTGAATTTTCCTATTGCATCTGGGGTCCTCTTTTTACACTGCCTTAGTGTGTAATGATTATTTGTATAGAAAACTATCAGTGACTGGGTAGTGCTTTTCATACTTCCTAGGGGAATAATTTCACTTTTATATTATGTAAAAATATAAACTTTAATTCCGACTTCTACCATTAAATGGATATAATTTCGATTTCTCTCCGCTAAGGGAGATGTCATGAACCAAAGTGCTTAAAACTGGTGATTCTTCATCTGTTAAATGCTTCGTCTTTTTTTAAATTAAACTGCAAATTCTGTTTCATTGGTATTTTGACTTCCATGAATACTGAGCAATATATTTTTTTTCATTTATCGACTTGCTAACTTATTTAATGTTAGTTCGTTCGTCTGTCTTCTATGTGTATTCTTTCTTCATCCACTTCTTGACTGTTTGTAGATTTCTGTTCGCTACTTCGCTTCTCGTTTCTTTGTTATCATTCTCGATGTTCATCAGATAAATCAGTGTTCATCTTGATTCCCTTCCTTTTTCCCATTTGTCCCCACTTTATCGCCTGTTTTCCATTTGCTATTCTTGTTATCATTTTCTATTGTTGCTGTCATTTCTCCCTGCTGGTGCTCCAATTGCATCGTCTGTCGTCCCCTTACTTTACATTCTGGCTTCTCTCCCGCGTCATTTCGTGTCTTTGCTCTTCCCTTTTCCCCTCATTTCCTCCCCCTTTTGCCTCTGATTACAGTCATTTTTAACAGTATTGCTTCGGTTTCTCGCCAATACCTTTCACGTTCTTCTCCACATTTTTATTTGCCTCTTTTCCGTCCCTTCTTCTTCTATTTTTTTTATTTCTTCTTCCAGACTTGCTTACATTTTCTCATATTCACCAAGGCTATGCCATATTAATAAATTTTTTTATTGTTTTCTCCCCTTAGTTTCTCTACCCCCGTCTTCTCTTTCGTTCCCATTCTTTAATTTTCTAGCCTCAGACTCATTTCAAAATTTTCTTCTTTTCTGATCTCCATTACCCTTCATTCTCTATATTCTTCTCCATTCTCTGCCTGAGTTTTCTTTTTTACAACTTCCTTTCCATTTTCTCTCCCAAATCCACTTCCTCTTCCTCTTCAGTCTTCCTCCATCTTCCTCTCCAGCGACGAATCTTCCAACATTTCATTCTCCTGCCAATTCTTTTGCCTCATTTCATGATACCTGCCTCAGCATTCGTCACTGTCTTTTATACTTTCCTTGGCCACATATTCTTATTTCCATGGGTCTTTTTTCTATTTCTAGTCTGTTATTATTATTATATTGTTATTAATATGATTGTTATTACTGCTATTACTACTACTACTTCTACTACTACTACTATTACTACTTCTACTACTATTACTACAACTACCACTGCTACTACTACTGCTGCTACTATCATATCTTAGAAGCATCATCATTCAGCTCTCTTTCCCCGGTCTTTTATCTTCCTTCATTCTCATTCATCTTTTTCCCATCGCGCCTTTCTTCTCTCTCTCTCTCTCTCTCTCTCTCTCTCTCTCTCTCTCTCTCTCTCTCTCTCTCTCTCTCTCTCTCTCTCGTTGAAGCTGCAGTTTGCTTTCCCTTCCAAACAACTCTCTTTTGCAATGCCCCCACCATCCACCTCCTCCAGTCCCCTCCTCTTTCTCTTCCCTCTCTCTCTCTACTTTCCTAATCTCTTCTCTTTCCTCCCCTCCTCCCTTCTCGCTTCCTAGTGCGGTGAGGAAAAAAAAATAAGGTTGGACGAAAATCACACCATCTAATTTAGAAGGCTTATCTTGAGTCGGGGAGAGATGGGGCGAGACGCTGAGAGATGGTGGAAGGTGGACTCTCTCTCTCTCTCTCTGTCTATCTGTCTCTCACTCTCTCTGTCTGTCTCTCTATCTCTAACATTTTTAACACTCAGTTCTTCTTATAGCCCAATAATTTCATTCAGATCAGGGGATTCGTGCCATAGTGAAGGAGTTACTTGAATGTTATATCTAACTTCTCCTCTAAGTCTTCTTGATGGATAAAATATAAGGACAGCAAAATAATAATAATAATAATAATAATAATAATAATAAAAGGATTGCCACCAAAGAAAGGGGATTAATCATTTGAGGTCAACTAATCCTGCGTCAATCTTACCTTGGCGGAGATTTTTGTCGTCTCGCAACTGACTTCCCGCAGTTCAGTGGCAAATTAATATAATACTGCCGTTCTACATTTTTTCATAGCGTTTCTTCGTGACTAGCATCGTTTTCCTGCCTCGTTACAGTTCAAGATTTCATAGGGTTAGGTGGAAATTTTAGGGGAAGTTAAAGATGATAAGAAATAGTTCATAGCGTTTAATTTCATATCATTGAATATATAATTAAAAGTATACACGCCTTCTCGGTATATCTGTATTTCGTGAAGAATTCGAATTCAGAAAATTAAAAGAATGTGTGTTGATATATGATATTTCCAACCAATGTATTTTTTGTCATTCTTCAACCCCATTAATCATTATGAATCTATATTTTTTTAACGATGTTTCAGATTTCGAGTTTGTGGCCTCTCAAAAAATCATCACACTGGATTACCTTACCTTATCTTTAACCCCGACAATGAGGTAACTATATATATTTTGGCTGATTCCAAATGATTCTATTCCATTCAGAAGCTACTTCTTGCGGCGAAAGGTATATGATAATTGTTTATGACTTTTCCAATGCAGTTAGGCTTTCGTTAGCTATGTATAATTACCCGATGATAACAGTAACAAAATATAAGTGTCACTGTAAGGGGAGCTAAATTACGCTCTTCCTACGCATGTACAATCTCTTTTTCCAAACATTTCCACTTCCATTCCTCATTTCTCCGCAACGCTTTATCATCCTCAAATAGGAGTCCGGAGTTTCCAATCATAACCTCCATGCCTCAGAAGCTCCTCCCTCTCTCCGGGGCATTGGCTGCCATGAAAAGGAAAGAATAGCGTCATGATTGCTGGAAACGACAAGTATGGATTTTTTTGTTTATTTTTACTGGAAAGAAAGAAGACAAAATACCTTACTAGATGCTGTTTTTTTGCTCCGTGAAGGAAAAATATAACAATAAATTGTTTTAACACAACTGCTGGAATAGTTATCTGATCGAAATAACGTATATAACCGAATGTATCGCCAGTTCTATTACTAAACACTAAACATCTCTTGTCGGTTCCTTCTCCCGTTTTTCTGACTGACCAAAGTCTGATTGCTGTCTGCCAGTATCTGCACTTGTTTGAGGGATACAACAATTGTAGTCTAACAATGAACGAAATTTTACTATTTTGGTAGAGTCGAAGTTGCTTTGAACTGTTGCACTGTCCTCTGTCATGCTGTTCTCCTTCCATCTCACACCTCCCCGCCCTCATATACCTCTCCACACCATTCCTCCACCTCATCCTTGGGTGAATCCCCCGATCTAGGGCCAATGAACCATATAGCTCTGCAGGGCAAGGAGAGATCCTAAGAGAGACCGCTACATCTCACCAGAAAAAAAATACGCTACCCCGGTGCGGATCATCCTTGGTCTCCCCCTTCTCCTCTCCCCCTCCACATTAAAGTAACCAAACTCTATGCCGCCTTCCCCCAGGCCTTTCCATAGTGATGGTGTCAGCCTGGGATGCTGACGACAACACAGACGGCACCAACGCCCGCCTCACCTACTCCATAGAGAAGAACGTCATCGACGAGAGCTCCAGCGAGGCCATCTTCAGCATAGAGGTGGGGACGGGACTGGTGCGGACGGCGTTGTGCTGTCTCGACCGTGAGACCACACCTGAGTACACTATCCAGGTGGTGGCAAGTGACGGTGGCGGACTCAAAGGTAAAGTGCAGCTCAGAAGTTCTTAGTACAGAGGCTTGTATCATCAGCGTTTCTAGATACTGAAGGAATGCTTAAGCAACATTATAATACAACCTGACCTCTTATAAAGATGTTTCAAGCCATTTAACTAGACTTACAGCCATGGGCTAAAGTTCGCGAGTTTTAAGTTTTAAAAAATTAAAAGAAACTTGAAGTAGTTATAAAATTCCTGCTGCTGTCTTTTGTAGGCACAGGGACGGTGTTAGTGCGTGTGAGTGACCAGAACGACAACTCCCCACGCCTGGCCCGTCAACACTGGGAGGTGGAAGTGGACGAGACTCCCACTGGCGCTCCACCCGACAATACCACGCTGCTCGAGCTGGCCGTCGCTGACAAGGATACCACCAACACCTTCGTCTACAGGGTCAGTAAACAGTGATTGTATTCTTAAATCAGTGGGTTTTACTGCTTCAGAGAGACACCCGTTGTAGGGAAGTGATTTAAAACCTCCATTTATCTCTTTACCACAAGAAGCCTACAATTATTTCTAACCTCCAATGTGTCTAGCTCTTTCTACATGTCCAACAGTAGCTTCCAGTCTCTCACAATCACTCCTAATATATCCTCCTTCTTTTACATCCCGTGACAGACGGTAAAGGACAGTGGGTGGGGCTGGGACATGTTTGGGGTGCGTGGGGAGGGGGCGGCGGGCCACCTATACGCCCTCCGCCCATTGGACTACGAGGACGAGACCCACAGACGAGGCTTCAAGTTCATGGTCGAAGTCACGGACAAGGTTGGTTCTCTGATAACCAATTGCCTGTCGTAACTATAATCTTTTCACTTTAACTTGGTTTGCAATAGTTGTGAAGATGTACAAAAAAAGGATATAGAGCCGTAGCATTCTCTCTCTCTCTCTCTCTCGTTAGCTTATGTATATATAGATTCAGACTAGTGGGATATACACACACACACACACTTGTGTGTGTGTGTGTGTGTGTGTGTGTGTGTGTCCCACGGGTCTGAATGTATGTATACATAAACCAACTGGGAAACCCAGCTGTGCCTAAGTAATAGAAAAAGGGGGGGGCGAGGTTCGGTAGTCCATCCTGGTGTTGATCGGAGTCCCAGATGCCTTTCACCAACCCCCCCCCCCCCCGTGCGAGCCCCACCTTGCCTAAAACCTAATCCAGGCAAAAGCGAAAAGTCGCTCTTCCGGGGGGGGGGGGGGATTTTTCTAAATGACGTAAAAACTTTTGTTAAATAATTTATTTTACACTACTCGTAGTATTCAACAACCGACTTTGTCATGAACGATGATTCCTTGGCTTTCAATTTCTTGGGTATTTTTCGGAATTTTGCTTCAATAACGAGTGTTCTATAACTGATCACTGTGTATTACCCCGCGTGCCACAGGGTGAGGACGGCTGGGGTGATGAGAGCCACTTGGACTCAGCGTGGGTGAGTGTACAGGTGGGGGACCTTAATGACAACCCTCCCATGTTCGCCCGCCAACACGCCCACGCCACGGTCAGAGAGGACGCCACCCCAGGCACACTCATCGCCTCTATGCCCGCACATGACCCAGATAATGTAAGTCGGTTGAATGGTTCCAGATATCTAGGGCTGAAGCAGTCTGTGTGTACCTTCCCCTACCAGGACGCATTATATCAAATTTTTATCAGGCATCCAACAAACGATTTTATCCAGTTTGCCAAGGGAAAAAAAATAGGTGGATTAGAGACCAGGTAATTTAGGAATAATTTTGGTAGGAAGCAATGGCAGCATATGGAAAAAGTAATTCTAATTACCAGACTAATGGTAGGGCGTGACGCTCGTGCTGTCTGTTTTTTCCGCAGGGTGGACGAGGCGGAGTGTTGTATCGGGTGGAGGGAGGGTGGGGAGCCCTCACAGTGGACAATGTTGGCGGGGTGCGGCTGCGAACAAGGTTGGATCGCGAAACTGAAGACGGAGGGAAGGGGGAGGCGCGGGTGGTGGCAGTGGACCGTGGGACGCCGCCCCTCTCAGCCACCGCCACACTGACCATCACCGTAACGGATGTGAATGACTGCCCGCCCACTCTCTTGCCGCCCACACTTCTACACGTCACTGAGGGAGCCCCGCCCACTCGCCTGGCCGTCCTGAAGCTCACTGACCCTGATGTATGGGCTCTAGGTCATGGTCCGCCCTTCACCCTTGCATTACACCCAGATAACCCACCGCATATACTGGACCTCGTCTCCCTCAAGTTCGACCCACGTGAGTATAGTTGGAATGAGTGAAGAGGAAAAAAATCCCAGAGCACGAACACACACACACACACACACACACACACACACACACACACACATACAAGTAACAAAAAGTCATTGGGCATTACATTTTTAGAGCCATGTTTATAAGGGGACCTCCACCAATTCTAAGAAAAACAAGTCTCCTCAGATGTAATTTTCAGTAATTTTGCTTGGCTGTACATTTTCACTTAAATTTTCACTCTAGATTGGTGATGATGCATTTCATAGCTGTGAGGATAAAAGTACAGACATGCAACCTTATAAAAACCTTAAGCTCAAGAAATTGTACTGACCATCAGGTTTAGACAGTGGACGGGGCGGTGGCGAATTGTGGACGACGGGACCGGTGGACCGCGAGACCCACCGCCAGCTGGACGTCAGGGTGAAGGCTGCTGACGTGGAGGGGATCGAGGCAACACACACCCTCACCATCATCATCGACGACATCAACGACAACCCGATGAAGCCGGCCACGAAGATGGTTTATCTGTGGAAAACGCAGGTGAGACAATACTATAAACGTGTCTTCAGTTCATATTCCCCTCAGGTGTGGGTGAGGGACGCCTTCTAGCGGTGGCATTGACATGAATTGCCTGGTTATATAAATGTCCCTCAATCCCTTCCCTGACCCCCAAAATGAGATGGTGGGCAACTTCAGTTTGTAGTCCACTGGGTTCATGTTTCAGATAAACTTAGGACTACAACTACTACCACCATTATATTGCCGTCGGCAGTTCAAATGGTAAAAAGTATATTTCCATATGTTCGAAGTGGGTCTAAGAGTGATCGACAATGTCGCATCTTTACAAATAACTGTTCCGTATGAGAGAACAATTCCTCCATTTCATAACATGAATGTACTGCTCGTGTTGCTTTTTACCCTGTATTCGGATATCAAAGTTGTAATCTTAGAATTACAAAGTAGCTGTGTCATTACTTAAAATTTCTATTGAACATGCCTCTCCATTCATACTGCTGGCCAGGGCGGGGGGTCAGAGGCACCGCTGGGTCGGGTATTTGTGCAGGACCCTGATGACTGGGACCTGGGGGACAAAACTTTCACCTGGGCCACACCACCACACCCGCTCTTCTCACTACATCCCCGTCAAGGCACTATTTTCGCAGCCACGCAGCTCAGACAGGGCAGGTAAGGCAGAGGTTCCAGCAGGTGTGTGGGACAGGGATGGCAGGTGTATGAGGTAGCTTGGCGAGAGTAAGACAGGTGAGGCAGGAGTTTCAGCAGATGTGTGTGGTGGGTGAAGCAGGAGTATGAGGCAGTTTGGGAAGAGTATGGTAGGTGATGCAGGGATGCCAGCAGGTGTATGGGACAGGTAAGGCAGAGATATGAGGCAGTTTGCAAAGAATAAGCGGCAAGTGACTGGAATTATTACGTTAGTCATGCAGTAGTGCTACGGGAAAGATGCACGAGTATAGCCGAAGTACTGTCTTTTTCTAACACTTAATTAAATGAAAGACGCTACTAAAGGACGCAAATCTGGGCCAGGTTAAAGTGAACGGACTCTAGCACCACATTCACTGTACTTAAAATTGCCATCTTCCCATCCTGAAATATAAGATGATACAGTAAAAAGGGTAATGATACGGAACAGGAGAAGAATGTGTAGGAGGAAGGTGCGTGAGGACTGTAAATCAGGCAGGAGTTCTAGACAGGTGTTTAAGACAGGTAATGCATACGATAGTAATTTACTGATAATGCATTTCATTATGTTTAAGTCTGGTATATCATACTTTAGCTTTTATTTTATGATGTATTATTAGCTTTCATCTACTGTAATATTTATTTTATTTGGGTAGAAGTATTACTATGGTCTTTATAATCTAACTCAACCTAAAACTGCCATCTCTCCACCTTCTGAGCTGGAGTTGCAACAAGAACAAGAATATGATGCTAATCAGGGTAGTGTTCTGGAAAGGATGTAGAGCTGTGGCATTGTGAGCTATGTGAAGTAAGCTGGAAAAGGAAAAAAAAAAATGAGCCAAGTTAGAATAAAGACAGTATAGTCAAAAATCAAACCACCAGGTAACCTCTTGGCTTTGTTTATGCTATACTATATTCACACGTCTCGTTTCTAAGTCCCTCCAAGTTTCCCTGTTTTCCCACCACAGATACGAGCTGCAGTTCCTGGTGAGCGACCGTGTATGGAAGCAGAGCAATGTGGAGGCCAACGTGACGGTGGTGGTGAAGCTGCTACCACATGACGCCCTCACCCACGCCGTCGCCCTCGCCCTCACGCCCACCACAGCAGCCCACCTCACCAGGGGATGGTCGCCCACAGTGAGGCATTGTAGGATTTATGTTGTAAACTCTGACTCACATATTGTACTGCCTATAAAGGAATCGCCTAGTAGTGTGCTTAATCAGGTCATAATCATCAACATCATCATCATCCACCTAGTTTTCCACCTGCAGTTGGGGTTAGGTAGCGTACATAAAGCCAGAAAAAGGAAAGAACACGATAGTGGGAGAACTAATCAACAACAGGGCCAATGAAATGGACCACATGCGCATTTATTCACGGAAGGGTAATGCTATGAAAGGCTTAACACTAAATATTTCACAGAGCCCAAATTAACATAAATTCCACAGCAAGGGATGAAGCAAGACTGTTCCAGAAGTTTGAAGAAAGTCTCGATTTTCAATACTATCGTGAACTACAGGTTTATTATCTCCTTTCTTTGCCTACTTTTACCTCCTAATCTGCTTTGGAATGTCATTATGGGCAACACTTGTCCTCATCCATTCCTCAACAGAGTTGCCTCATCCCTTCGAATATCCTTGCTGAGTGGATGAGTTCACCTCAGCGCTGTTTATTACCTCTTTTGCACATCAGCTATAATTACTGCCTGAATACCAGTCAAAACTCAACTGAACTCTGTAGAACTTCGCCTGTAACAGAACCTCGAGGTGGGTCCTTGAACATTTGTCGGAGGCGGACTACATAATTTCAGTAAATGATAAATGCAGTTTTCCCATAGAGCAGGTGTTCTTTTCTGGTAGACAGGTGGCGGCGTACTGGGAAAACTGCTGTCGGGTGTGGTGGAGGCGGTGGGACAGAAAGACAGCTTGGTGGAGATGGTGAGTATATCTAGCTCCTGTGATCCCCGTCCTCCTCTCCACGTCTCATCGACAACTCACAGCATCCCCACGCCAACAACGTATAGCCATCTCGGTTCCACACCTCACAGACACCCTAAGCCCACTCTCGCTCCACCCACCGCGCCTTCTGCCTGTGTGTGGGTGAGCGTCAAAAACAAGGAGGGTAATTTCATGAGTCCGGTAAAACTTCAGGGCCTCCTTGCTTTACACACCAGTCAGGTAGGTCACATGTATGATCAACAGCCCGGTTGCCAACTCACAGATTTGAAAAACATATACAGTTAAAGAGATATGCGTCCATCACTCGTGAATTTTTACACGTTAAGAAAACACTGTCTAAAAAAATAAATAAAGCGAAATGGTCCATATTGTTTATCATTTTATATCCTCCTCTATGTGACTTAACCACTTTGCCTTGACTGCAGCTGGAAGCAGCAACAGGGCTGAAGATGAGGCTGGAGCATCCTTACTCCACCTCCACATTTTTACACCACCAGCATGACCAAGGGCCTTCCTCAGCCACTTCTCTTGCTTCCACTGCTCTCCCACTACAGGTTGGTAGTTAAAGTAGTTGTGATAACGAGACTTACATGAGCTAACTAAGAAATGCAGTTTGAAGTAAGTACTAGCAAAAGGTTTGCAAAAAACTGTAGTACTTTGCAACCTGTGGAATACCACTAGATAGAGTAATGATGCTAGAACTAAGTTATATATCTGGAATTAACAGATTCAAATAATTTCCAGTGTGTCAGAAACAACTATAATTTGTACACAAAGTAGGATATAGTACAATTTTCACATGCCTATTGTCTCCTTTGTTTCCGTTCAGGTGTAATTTTGACGAACTTTGAGTGAAATATGCCAGGCATTTTAAAATAATGCAATATAATATTTTCTTCATTACTTCAATTCTCTGTTAGCTTTCCTGACTGTGCTTTCCCATTCTGAGGTTGTGGATGCAAACACCACTTCCTTGGTTACGCCACAGCTCACCCACACTCACACCTGCCATCACCCCACCCACCGCCCCTCGCACACCTGCACCACTAACACCTGTCTCAATGGTGGCCGCTGCGTCAAGTCTTCCAAGGGCAACAGGTAGGTGACTTTGTTTATTATTTTTTTTTATTTCTGTCTAACAAATCTGTGTGTTCTTCGATCCATAATCGCCTCGTCCTTCAAGTGGGAATGAAACTCGAATGTGAAAATTTTTGAGTAATCCAGATAATCCTATCATTTAGCTGTAGTTCCTTGTATCCGCTTTTAGCTTCGCCATCTGTGTTATAGATGAAGGCAGTGTTTTCCATTGCTGTAGCAAGTAAAAATAACCACATAAAATCAGAATAGAGAAAACAGACACAATACTCGAATATGATCATGAATGTACTGTACCACAACATATAAGAGGCTGTTGAATAATAGTTTGTTTAAACGAACCAGTTGTTGTTGTTTTTTTATGAAAACTGTTTTGACATTTCATGGTGTTACTCTTTAGTTAACAATATTATCCTTAGAAAATTACCCATTCGAGAGGAAATGGTGATCTGAATAAAAAAATTAGTGAGCCTCAGAACAGCGAAAGCCACATTTCTCAGACTTAACCTTAGCATCCCTCAGAGCTTTCTTGTGAAAGAATGACTTTATAGGGATGCCTAAGGCTAGCAAAATGCATATCACAACCTAAAATAGCAACAATTTAACTCTTCAGCCGAAAATTGCAGGACAGTTAAAACTATTTTAATCATGTGCTGGATATATCATTTGAGAACTGGACACACAAGGCCATTAGTACATTAGCCCCTCGAGTCAGGTATGGCTGACTTTTTTACATATGTAGGCTAAACCTAAATGATTTAAAGTTAAGTAATAAGCAGTTAACCTCAAATGGCTGATGCGTAAGCAAGTATATACTAATAAATGATGGCAATTTTCCTGGACTGGCGTGCACGAGGAGGTGTGTATGTCCTAGCGGGTCGTGGGGTCCTCTGTGCAAGGTGCTGTCTCGGAGCTTCAGTGGGAGGGGGTGGGCGTGGGTATCCCCAGTCCCGCCCTGCCTTCCCACCACCTTGTCTCTCAGAGTCCTTACAAGCCGCCCTCACGCCCTTATTCTCTACTCCGGCCCACTTTCCTCAACGCCTACACTGTCCACCCCTACACCCATGTGGGCACTCCAGCTGGTTGAAGGGCGTCCGGAACTGCTGGTGGAGAGTGAGAGAGGGTCTATAAAGCTGCGAGTCAACGTTACTCTCCATGACGCTCGCTGGCACTCACTGCATGTCACACTCGATGCTCAGGTCAGTCTTATGGAGTATTGGGTGTTTGGGAAAGAAAAGATGACCAGAAGAATGCACTTGGATGTGAACAAGAGAGATACATGTTCGAATACGTAGGAAAATTTCGTATTTAAAGGATGTTCCTCTTGATTCTTACTTTTCTTTCCAAATGGGCGCAATATCAACCGGATTTGAGGTTTCTCCTTGTCAGTCTGTCTTTATGACGACGATGATGATGATGATGAAGGGTGGACGGATGAATCGTGCACTTAAAGGTTAATGCAGAAAGATGTACAGTAATGAAAAAAAAAAAGCAGGTTTGACAGTGTGTGAGATGCAACTATCTAACCAAAGGTGGTGACGCTGATGGTGGACCTCTGTGGGCGAGGGTGGGAGGACAGTGTAGGAGACGACACCCACTGCCTGGCCAGAGAACAGTGGCGGGGGGGTGGAGGCAGGAGCACGGGGCTGGGAGCGGGGCCACTGCAGGTTGGCGGGGTGGCCCACTCACCACTGCGGGCGGAGGATCATGGGTGGCAGGAGGCGCCCACTGTACACAACCTCCACGGATGTCTTGCTCGTCTCACCATCAACTCTCAGGTGAGCCACAGTCTTCTGAACCCGTCGAAGTCCTGAAGTGGACCTGATTTGGACTGATAGGGATACATAATGCCTCCGGATTATTTTGTTCGGCTTGAGAGATATTCTTTGAACTGGAAGGGTCATATACGGCTTTGATCAACATTTTCACCACGGAGGGGCGTCCTAAGATGAACAAAATAGTCTGATTTCTCCCTGATCCCCCAGTTTTGTATAGGGCTGGAGTGGAGGGGTGGCAAAACGGCGACTGATTTGAGCCAGAAATCAGAGTTAATATACTTACAAGCAAAACAACAGGTCTCGGAAAAACAAGCAAAATATTTGTAGAAAACCAACTAGGGAACTTGTAAATTCTTACTGAAATTTTGGGGTGATTATAGTCATTACTTCAAGGACGCATTCAATATAAACTTGACGGAGTAAGGGAATGTAGAGTAAAATTAGTTTCTTTAGATCGATAATACAGGTACCGACAAAAGAGTAGCATCAGTAGGCATAGTTACTGCTTTGTAGCTGAGAAATGTGTAATTCAGGCAAAACAGTGTGATGCGGCTTGACCCAATAACTGTGGCGCAGTTTACTCCTAGGTGGTGGACTTGGGTGAGCCAGCTTTCTCCCAAGACAGCAGCAGCGGGTGTTGGCGGCAGGAAAGTGCGTGTGGGAGGCTGGCAGGTATGTGTGGGATGCGTGGCCAGTGTGTGGGCGGATTGAGACACCCACACTGTGAGTGTGATCCGGGTTGGACCGGTCCTAGTTGTGCCACATCCACAGTACCCATAACCCTAGGTGTGTCCTCCTACATGAAGCTGGCGTTGTCCTTCACACCATCACCTTGGGAGGTGACGATGCAGGTGCGGGTGAGGACACGAGGACGGCGGGACGGTCTCTTGCTGCACCTAGCTGCCCAACACCGCGCTGCTGCCTTCTACATACACGTGAGTCATTCTTTGAAATATGCCCACCATTTACGTTGTTGCTCCCTCTCTATGTAAGATCCTGTGATACCAACAGATACCATTAAGTGAAACAATGCTAAGCTTCTCAAAAGTAACGAACACATGGGATCTCTGTGCAGCTGCGTGCCGGTCTAGCTTGTGCGACAATGTCTGGGTCAGGGTACGGAACAAATACTGTTTGTGTGGAGGAGCAGTCGGTGGGTGATGGCGAATGGCACACAGTCCGGGCGGCGCGACGCGGTCACAGTCTAACGGTGGAGGTAGACCACGGTGACGATTGGCACCGTAATGAATCCATGGCGCTGACTTCGGGGCCGCCACCACCCATCCACCTGGACAAACATGACGGCGCCAGTGTGGGCGGCATCCCCGAATTTGTAGGCGTCAGACTGGTTGCTGTTCACCAAGATCTCCAGAACAGTGAGTGATGAGAGGGGTAATCTGTTGAAACTGCTGTATAATCGACTTGAATCCATAATGTGATACGGTATTACTAATCATGGCAAGGCAGTTCACTATTTTTCCTCCTTGTCTAATACGTGTCACAGCTTGCCTTGATGACCTGCGAGTGTCTGGCTATGCCCTGCCATTGTCTCCTGCTGCGAACGGGACAAGTTGGGGGCAGGTGACTGCGATGGAGCACCTGAGTAGCGGCTGTCACCCCATCACTGCTCACCCCTGCCATAACTTTACCTGCACTCCACCCCTGACCTGCCACCCTCAGTGGGATATGCCCATATGCAGGTAAAAACTCCATAGTTTTGCAAAACAGTCCATAGTATCTAGTCTTTATGTATTTGATAGTCGTTCCTTGAGGTCTAGCAATCCTTCTGTCTGCAGCAGGTTGCGCCACACACGTTGAACGACAAATACCTTAACAGTACCGTTAATAGAGAAACATACGACAGCCACCTGGTATAAGTACGTGTTATAGAGGCTAGCTATTTGGTTAGTATTTGTCGTGTGTTGTTATGGCATGTCACTGGGTCTCGTTAAAGGTCAGTTAAGGCTCTGATAACATCAAGGTCCTCAAACTGTTGCTTGCCCCAACGGACTTGACGACCACCGTTCTTAGGTCCAGGTTATTTGACCGTTTTGTGAGAAAATCAGATGGAAGTAATGACGTGCATAGTTACGTTGTTTGTTAATAGGCACATTTATGCAAATACTTTTGGCACTAAGCATAAATCTCATTGATGTCACTAATGTTCACTGACTATTGTAACCATGGGGCAGTTGTGGAGTCGGTCGACAACTGCTGAGGCGAAAGTGTGTAGACATAGACGAGTGTGTGGGAGGTCCCTGTTTGCACGGCGCCACCTGCCTCAACCAGCACCCTGGCTATCAGTGTGTGTGCGGACCCGACCACCTGGGCGACCATTGCCAGTGGAGGAAAATGACCCCGGACACACAGCCCGTGACCAACACTGCCATCATTATCGCATTCACCGTCTCTGTCTTCGTTGTAGGTGCGTCTTTCCTTATACAATATTGCATACACTGCTACCTTCTGATCTGAGTTTCCTTTTACTCTTCAGCTGAGAGTTAACGACCCAGTGAGCTATGTAGCTAATTGCTGCGATACACGGAACCTCAGTAATCTATTGTTACCCACACTATTTATATGACGAACAAGATGTTTCGTTCATAACAACATCGATTCCTCTCCTGAACCAGTTCTGGTGTGTGTGGTGTTCTCTCTCCGTCTGCACCGCGTGCGAGTAACCCGGCCAGGCCTGCAGCAGAGGGAGGCTGGG
>JAGKTI010016521.1:0-13977 GCA_018397915.1 Birgus latro
CCTGACTTGCCACTTAGTACAAATTTTGACATCCTTTTATAACAGGTATGATTAATGAATGACATTAAAGGATATTAGGTCTGATATTTATTTTATAGATTAGTATTGCATTTACTTATATTTTTTATATTTTCTACAGTGTTATGTATTCAGATTTCTTTTCTAAAGTGCTAAACTCACAAGACAATTCAATATTTCTTTAAGTACATATTGTAATGGAAGTACATTCATTATTTATTGTCATGAGAAGTAACGCAGGTGTATTGCTTACAAGAAACTGATAATTTGGAGATTTTAGTGTCGTTATTGTTAAGCATACATTATTGAAGGTATGTAAACCCCAGGAGCCATTATTTCTTTTTCATGATACAGAGCAATACATGTGTGCTGTAAGCTCTAGTTTCGGATAAGCATTTAAAATAATCACGGGGAGCTAAATCCAGCCTCGACATTTGAGAAGAAGAAAAGAAAATAATGAGAATATAACTCTGATCAATCAACCTTTTCTAAATCATCTTACATTATAACAGTTACCTGCGCACCGGTGCTGATAAATTATTTTTTTTAATGTGTAATAGGTAAATAATGGAAATAATATAGAATGATGAACTACAATGGCACACTACGCTTTCGATATCTGTAACACATAATGAGGACGCATTCACGTGTTGAAGCCTGGGGGACGCAACAGACACAAGCGAAACCTTTTTGCCGTCATCACCCACTGTGTCTGATCTCTTTTCGTCACTACCACTCTCTCTCCCTGTCTGTCTCTCACTCACCACAGTCTTAATCATCCTGGTGTTCTGCGATAAGTACGGGGGTGAATGATGCGGTGTGAGGGAACGACTGCCTTATATGCGTTTACTCTGGGGACTCTACCAGCCCAGGAACGCGTTACGGCCAAGGTTTTTGTCAAGGTCCCCCGGGAGGCTGAGTAAGGGTGTGCTGGGGGGATGTGTGGGCCACCTAGCGATGAGTAATGACGGTAAAAGGCACAACACCGAAGCAAAAACGAAAATGGCTTCAGTCTCTTGTTTCCATGGGTTTTTCTTTAGAGACATTCCTCATATATTGTTGTCCTGTTCATTTTCACTGGTGGCCTACCCTCGGGGGGCCTCTCTACACCACGCTGGGGAAAATATGGGACTGAGGAATACTTGTATTGTTTATGTCTTTTTTTTTTTTAACATCCTGGCTTCACGGTGATGGGGTTCTTTGTAAATATAAGGGAACACCTCGTCCTGCAAGAGGGGTCTTCCCTGGTCTTCCACACTGTTGCCGAAAACTTTCCCACAGGAGGCTCAGTGTATATATAAAAAATTGAGATGACCAGCTTTATTGAACATCCATTTCTAAACCTTCAAGGATGACAAAGAAATAAATATGAACTGTAACCTAAATAACATTGATAAAAGGGCCAGTGTGTTTTAATATTGATTTGTTGATTTATAGTGTTACAGTATTTTCTTTCATTCGTCTCACAACATCTCTCAAACTACTTATTCTAACGTTTGAGCGATGTTGAAAATGGTTATAATTTCTCAGTCAATGTGTGCATGGCCTTTTTCTTCATGATATCTGCTTCAGCGTAATTGTTGTCATTAAGAAACCATGCCAGCATTTGATAAGACAATGTGATCACCCGCCACTACCTCCCTGATCTGATTTTATGCCCCCTCAGTTTATTTTAGGACGAATGGATGCTTGCAGGGTGAATAACGAGCAGAAACTGAATGTGATGGGAAACAGAAACATGAAGAGGGAAGAGGTGTCCGTAATCTGAGGTGCAGATTGTGGAAAGCAACACCCTGTCCTGGTATCGAAGTTAAGGGGTGGATGGATAGGTGAGTTTCTGGAGGTCAAGGCGTATTAACATTCAGCCAGCATCTGTGGAGCCAGATTTAACATTTCATTTGGAGACAGACTTACTGTTTTAGCATCAATAAGTTCCTAAAAGTCTGGTAGTTTTCGTGAGGTGATGAAGGTCTGGCTCGTTTCTCTACCGATTCACCTTTCATATATTACGCAAGGGAGGAAGTGAAGTATATGCGGAAGTGTTCAGTAGTTGCAGTGGAGTAATAGGCGGACATTTATCTGTGAGTGTGCGCTTCAGGTGCTTGTGTGAGCTGTAGATCAGTAAATTATTTGCATTCCTGGGTGCTCTTAGCCTCGAAATGCTTCCTGGAACTGACCTTGGGTTTATTTGATCGTGCTGGTAATCCTGAATTCTTAGTCCGTTAGAGTGTGACGAACCCCAAGGGTGTAGAATTATTTTTGCACTGACTGTGTCCATGTCAGCATAAGAAAGAGCGTACACCTTGCATGCCCACCGATGTGCGGGATTCGACCCCTGGACTCGGGAAACATGTACGTCTTGAAACGAGTGCGTCTGAATGAAACTGAGCCGTCGTCGTGTTCCTGGGGTCATCTCCGAGAGCAGTGTGTGGCGCGGCTGAGCACACCGACCCTCCCTCCCGCATGACACGCAGGTTTAAGTAACGGGCCGTGGCGGTGGCTGCTGTTTCATTCAGTGTCTTTCCTGTGGTAGTTGGCAGTTTGTTTCCTCTTGGTCAGTCCTGATACCCAGTATAATGGTATGCCTCCTTGTGCTGCGGTCATCAGCAAGAAAGTCCTAGCTGTCAGCTGAAGTATCATTAACCTTCAGGTCCCTTACATACATCTTCTTAGCTCAGCAGTGGACGGCCTAGTGGTCTTGATCCTAATGCTAACAGCCATCGTGCATCCCGTGCACATGGCCAAGCCAGCACAGATGCTTTGGCCAGAGCAGGAGGTCATGCCAAGGAAGTCACCCTTTCATGAACCTACAGGTTGGTGACCTTATCCCTTCATGAGATTCCTGGGACGGCGACGGAGACAGCGGAGATGAAAGCCTTCCAGTTGGTTCCTGTGCCCAGCATAGGTCGCATAAGACACCGCCATAAATCAAGGTGCCCAGGACACATGCCCGGTAAGCCTGGAGTTTGGTGTTCGAGGTAAGATGGTGGTTGTTGCACACTCAATTGCATAGTCTGGACATGGTGGAAGAAGCCCTGGCAAGGAGCACCTCAATATTGGAGTCAGGACACTCGCTGTGTGTGCTGGTGACGCCTAACTAAGTGATGCTGTTTATGTCCTCCAGCAAATCTCTGTTGATGTGGATACCTGGAGGCGTGGTTACTTCCTCGCCCGTCACATTTGTCTTCTTTACAGCAATGGTTATCCCGAACTGCTTGCAGGCTCCCGAGAACTTGGTTGGGAGGCTCTGGAAATCAGCTTCCTTGTGAGAAACCAAAGCAGCATCTTCAGCACATGTCCCGCCTTGAACTTAGCTTCGAGATGGGACAGACTGAGCAATCTTCCATCAATCACTTTTAGAGCACAATTTTACTCCTTCCCCAGATTCCTGAAATGAGGACGATAGGAGTAGTGAGAACAATATGCCTAACAGACTTTGGGCCAACACACAGCCCTGCTTCACACCACAATATCAAAGGCCTCAGAGGTCCGTCCCATTGTAAGTGCTTTTGTCCTTCATGCTGCTGTGGAAAGAGGTGAGAACATTTAATTTTTCCCAGCAATAAGAAGAGCTCCTTCCGGCTTACCAAAGAGAAATCCTTTTGAGATCAGCAACCACTCTGTTGTCTAGTTATGTCATGAGAGTAAAGCAGCCCTCCATCAGCCTGATAATATTGTCGTCCCAAAATACAGCACTTGCACATTTTCTTTTCCATCTTGCTCTTCCTCTGTCTCATCCTCTCACTCCATCTCTGGGTTGCCACTTAGTTACCTTGTTTGTTCACTTATTGTCTACTCTACAGAAAACGTGGCCTTAGATTTCGTTTGCTCTCTTAGGAAAGAAACTTGTTTATCCTCCCATTTCAAATTTAATGTAAGCATTTTTCATTCCTTGCTGAGGACTCCAAAATTTATGTTTCAATGATGGTGTTATATTCCACGTGTACCATCTATAACTTCAAACAAGAATAATATAATGAGCGTTTAATCATTTTTGACACAAGGACGAATGCTAATCTTTCACTAAATTCCTTTATTTACCTAAACCCCTCCCTTTCATTACCACTTTTAGCTTGATTTGTTTTTCATGAACTGATAATGTCTGATCTGTTTGTCTTGCATATCCTTCAGACTATTTTGGCGCCGCCTCCAATTTTTCAAGAGAATGGAGTGAATATGTATGTTACTTCAGTCCATCTTTAAACCTCACCCTATTTAACATCAGTGTAATTTTTTCTTGTACCTAACCCATTCCTACATTGAAAAGAACTGTGTTTGAGGGAAAAGAAGACTAGAAGTTGACTGTCCATATTAATTCCTTTAAAAAAACGCAATATACGCAGCTAAACACGACCTCTAGGCAAAATCTGCATAGTAAAATTGTTGCCTTATTTTGTGGGACTTCTCTGTGGTGGTATTTTCTGGCTTCTTTTTTTTTTTTTTTTTTTACTACGATTCTACTTTATTCTCATCATCTCTATGTTCCTGCTGTTCTTATGGCCACAGGATTCTCTGAACGTGAACCCTGTGATCTAAAGGCTGAAACTGTCCTTCACGTTCAGTCCACCATCCTCATTCCCGTAGATAGGGAGGGAATCGATTTTTTTTTAATTTTTTACCGGGCAGCGGAGTCGCCTAGTTATATGGGTCCCACCACGTGAAGGGGTCTCTCTCCATATCTTATTTAAATGAGATGAACAGATCTCACACGAATAGCCATCCACAGAACTCTCACACTGAAGGACTGAAGTATTTACAGAGCCAGGTAATGAAGCACGCATACCTTTACCCCACTATGTCACTTCCTGCAATCCTCTCGGAGCCTCTTTACTCAATTTCTGTTTTCGAATCAAGGCCTTCATAGCACCATCCACTTTTTTATTTATTTTTTATCTTTTACCACTGTATATAATGCGCTCTCTCTCTCTTTCTCTCCTCTCTCTCTCTCTCTCTCTCTCTCTTTGCATCAGGATCTTTAGTCTTCCACCACTTCAATTAATTCTTCATTCACCCATCGCACTGTGAGCTACCTTCCCTAAAAANACACATAGCAGGCTCCCCAGTGCTTCTTCCTTACAAGATCAATTCTTCCTATGACGTGTTTCCTGAGGTGATGTTGAAGAATTGTCGGTGTTGTAATGGTGAGGTGCGTGAAGTGTGTTGTTAGAGCTGCACTGGTGTTCGGACTTAACGGACGGTCTGAGGTGTGTTTCCCTTTTTAACTGAAGCGGGGAAGGATGATGGCCACGTCGTACTCTGGTCAGGCGAAGTCGTATAAGAAGGATCAGGTGCCGGGTAGCGTCTTAGGGCCAGTGTCTCCAGGTGCGTTTATTTCCCTGAATTGGCCTTAGTGGTAGTAGGAAGAACCATAACCATAACCATAGCCATGCCTACCATAACTGTGATCGTAACCATGGGGAAAAGCTTAACCATAACCATAGTTGCCTTGTTAATGGCTAAGGAAGTAGGGATAACCGTGGCCGTAGGAGATCATTTCAGTTTTGGGTTCTGGTTGTGGTTCAGTATCAAGGTAGCCCTCGGTGTCGAACCCCGGGTACCCACCACCTCAGACACTGACCATAGCCTCCCTAGCATCCATAGCCTCCCTAGCGTCCATAGCCTCCGTAGCCTCCGTAGCCTCCAAGACTTCCTAAACCGAGACCGCCAAGACCTCCACCGCCCAAACCTCCAAGTCCTCCACCGCCTAGACCACCCAGACCTCCACCGCCCAAGCCTCCAAGTCCGCCCAGACCTCCACCGCCCAAACCGCCAAGTCCTCCACCGCCTAAACCGCCAAGTCCTCCACCGCCTAAACCGCCAAGTCCTAAACCGCCAAGACCGCCCAGACCTCCACCGCCCAAACCGCCAAGTCCGCCCAGACCTCCACCGCCCAAGCCACCAAGTCCGCCCAGACCCCCACCGCCCAAACCGCCAAGACCTCCCAGACCCCCACCGCCCAAACCGCCCAGACCTCCACCGCCCAAACCGCCCAGACCGCCCAAACCGCCCAGACCGCCCAAACCACCCAGACCGCCGATGATGGGCTTGGCGACTGGGCGAGCATCGGACACAGCCAACGCCATCAGCACTGCCACCACCACCTGGGGAAGGGAGAGGAAAACAATAGGATAAACAATACACTTATAGCCTGTTATATAAATGACGTCTTACATAATCTAATGCACTAATTCATCAGAGACAGCAAGATCCATAGTCTGTTTAATACACATCCACACCAGTAATGACACAACTCCAGAACAAACTTTGATGTGCCCAGTGTCCATTTACGCAGCGGCTCAGAGAATAACAGCTGCACAACAACGTGGATATCTCGTAGTCCTCTCTGTAAGCGTTCCTTTATACTTCAAGCAAGTAACGAATCCTTTTTCTTTTATTTATGGATGTATGTCCGTGATATATGCATGCTATTTCCGTTATATTAATGTAATCTTACAAAGCAAATTTCACCTAAGTCAGTCAGAGATGTGTGTTGCGCCAACTTCTTGTATTATACCCAACTCACCACTTAGTACGAATTTACACATCTTTTTATGACGACTTTGATCATTAATGACAGTGATCCAATTTCCTTCAAATCTGATGTTTAGTTTATAGATTATTATTGCAATTATTTTTTTTACATTCTCAACAGTGTTATTTATTTCAGATTTTTTAATCCAAAATGCTGAACTCACAAAATTGCGAAGTAATTCATTTTTATACATCATATCAAAACAGATTCAGTATTCATTATCACTGAAAGTAACACAGTTTTGTTGCTTACAAGTAACAGATGATTTTGATATATACTGTAATATTAAGCACGCATTATTGTAGGAATCTCGACCCCCAGTAACTATGATTTTTTTTTCATGATACAGAGCAATATGTGTGTGTGCTGTAAGCTGTGAAAGTTTCAGAAAAGCATTTAAAATATGCAAAAGGAAATAACGATTATCCCTTCGACTAATCAATCTTTTCTAGTTCATCTTACGTTATCGCTGTTATCTATGTTCCGGTGCTCATTGCTCATTTTTTAAAAACGTAAATTAGGCAAATAATGAAAATAACACGAACATTATGAACAGAAATGACGCACCACACCTTCGATATCTGTAACGCATAATAAAGATCCATCCAGGTGTTATAACCTTCAGACTCAGGACGGTTGTCAGTGGCGGGTGAAGTCGTTCCAGTTTTGCCTTAACAAAACTGGTAAGTCGTTCCTCAAGGCTTAAGAGACAAAGCAGCTACATAAATCACTAGTGTTTGCAGTTTATAGTACTTTTGGGGGAGCGGGGATAATGGAGACATCGGTGAAGACGATGTTTACCCCCATCACTCTAAAAAAAACTGTCTCTGATCGCTTTCTGTCTCTAACACTGTCTCCCTGTCTCTCTCCCACTCACCACAGTCTTGATCATCCTGGTGTTGCGTGTGATGTGCCGGTGTGAATGATGCAGTGTGAGGGACCGACTGGCTTATATGCGTTTTGCTTGAGGTCTCTGCCAACCCAAGGACCGCGTCACTGCCAAGGTTGGTGGGCTTTCAAGGTCCCTGGGAATGCTTGGTGGGGATGTGGTGAATGGATGAGTGCGCCACAATGCCATGAGTAACGGTACTAAAATCCACAACACCTAAGCATAAACAAAGATGGATTCGTTTCTCTTCTGCGTGGATTTTCTATATAGGTAATCCTCATATAATTCTATCCTGTTCTTTTTCATTGGTAAGCCGGCCTCCTGCCCCCACACCACGCCTGGGGAAATACGAGACTATTAATACTGTTATATTACCGTTTTTTTTTCTTATCTTGGTTCCACTGTGATGGGGAACTTTGTAAACAGAAGTAAACACCCCATTCTTATGCCCTCACCCGCGTGTGGTGGAGGCATTAAGTAATTAGTCTGTCTGTGCGTGTGCCAGTGCGTCCGTGGGTCCGTGAGTCCGTAACACGATATCTCCTGAACCCATCGACGGATTTCCACCAAACTTTTGTCAGTCATGAAGTATGAGGAGATGATGGACCGATTAGGTCATCTAGGTCATGAGATCAAAGGTCAAGGACATATGGGGTCAACTTAGTGTATCCTTCTGAGCTCAGCATTTGAACTCCTCACCGGATTTCGACCAAACTTTTGTCAGTGATACAGTATGAAGGGTCGATGAACTCGTTAGGTCAGCAAGGTCAAGGGATCAAAGGTCAAGGTCATAAGGGTGTGTGCGATATCTCCTGAACCCCTCAACGGATTTCGACCAAACTTTTGTCAGTGATACAGTATGAAGGGACGATGACCTGATTAGGCCAGCTAGGTCAAGGGGTCAAAGGTCAAGGTCATATGGGATCGACTTAACCTGTCTTTAGCCTCATTCTAACATGAACCCTGTCATGGAAGCTGCATGGCGAGTCTGTGCACAAGCTTTGACGAAGGTATACCGAGAGAGGGGGGTGTGAGCTGGGAGCAGGGCAGTGAAATGACATGGAGGCGATTTGTTTGTGGCCACCCCTTGCTTGATTAAGGCGTCTGGCAATAGTTAGGTAGATAGATAGATAGACACAGTTGACCTGAATTCTTGGTGTGAGTGTCATGTCAAGAGAATGCAGCTTTATTTTTCTTTGCCTTCATTCATGTCACCGTAACAGAGCATCCACCTGAAATGCCTGCCGCCGTTCGGGGTTTGAACCTTGGATTCGGGAAAGCACGCGGATTTCGAGTAGAACGCATCACAGCTGACTCGTTCTGGTGTAACTGCATTGTGGTCGAATTTTGTCTCTAAAGCATCCCGCCATCCGCTGCTAATTCTGTGTCGTCCAGTCCCAGAAAACAGTATTGGCGAATTACCTTTTCTTTCCTGTTCTGTCTCTGCCTCTTCCTCTCATTCCATCTCTGGGTTACGATTTAGTTACCTTGGTTGTTCATTTATTTACTGTTCTGCAAAAGACGTGGCTTCAGATTTCGTTTTTTCCCCTGGTAAGGATATTTTTTAATCATTTTATATAAGATTTATGGAAGCTTTTTCATTCCTCTCTAAACACTGCCAAATTTACGTTTCAATTATCATCGTAAATTCCACGTTTACGAACCATAATTTAAAACAAGAACAATGTAGCGAGTGTATAATCTTTTTTTTTTACGTGAGAATAAATGCCAATCCTTCACGAAAAATTAATTTATTATCCAAAACCCATCCATCTCAGTACCATTTTTTGCTATTTCTTTACCATCAACTGATAATGTCTACCCTGCCTCTCTTGAATACTCTTAAGCCTATTCTGGTGCTCCCTCCTATTATTTTTTCAAGGGAATGGGATTAATATGTACGTTATTTATCTTCAAAACCAATTATCAAAGTCACCCTGTTTAACATCGGTGTAATATTTTCTTCAGGAAAGAACTGTGTCATCAGCAAACAAAAAATAAATTAAAATAAAATAAAAAACTAGATTCAATACCCACTTTTTATGTCAGTTCCTTAGAAAACGGAATATCAACAGCTTAACGTAACCTCTAGGCATACTGTGCATAGCGAAATTATTGTCTTCTCTTCTAGTACTTGTCTGTGATGGTATTTTCTGGCTCTCCGTTAGAGTTTATTTCTCACAACGGCACGATACCTGTAAGTTTCAGCTACTTTCTTCTCCTCACTAACAGGTTGCTGCTGCTGTTCTTGTGGCCCCGGGATCATCTGGACCAAGTGAAACGCAGACTGAAGCTGTCCTACCCCTTCAGGTCACCTTCCCCCGTAGATAGGAAGCGAAGTGAGTGTCGTCTGTGAAGGCCTTCCTCTCCAGAATCGTACTTGAGGTGGGTAGAATGCATATGACAAATTTGATTAAGTAGAAAGCCCTCACAGCGAAGGAAAGAAGTATTTTAAAGAGAAACTTATAATGCACTTACATCTTTATCTCATCACATTACTGTCATATACATCTTTATTTAATTCCTTTGCTATACTTTGCTTGGCCAAGATTTTCGTCCTTTTGCAGCCTGTTTCCCGTAGCTCAGTGGCAGAGAAAGACAATACTACGGCTCTCCATTGTCTCTTTAGCACTTCCCCGTGATTAGCAATGTATTCTAGCGTTCATCCATTGCTAAAGGTGAATAAGGTATGGTCACACACCACAGTCATGCGTTCATATGATCAGTGACAGACCTTCATGGAGCCTCTACCTTGTGTTCCGTTTTCTGTGTCAAGGTCTTTATATAGCACCAGCCACTCTCTCTCCCTCTCTCTCTCTCTCTCTCTCTCTCTCTCTATCTATCTATCTCTTGCCAACTTTATTTTATGCTTCCTCTTTCATATTTCCTCCTTCCCCTCTGCATCAGGATATTTTCTTTTCCTCCACCTCAAGTCATGCTCCATCCACCAACACATCCCATCTTGAGTTACCTTCTCCAAACACGTATGTCAGCCTAGTCCTGTTTATGTATTTGGGCACTTCAGATTCAACAGTAAGTGACCCATGTTTCACCATCCCTCACCCTCTTTACTCATGTCCCTTGACCTTTATTTAACATCTCCAATTGTCCCACGCGTATATTTGAAATGAACTCGTCGGAAAAAACATACCCAATTTAATTTAAGGGTAATGATATCGTGACGCCAGATTTGACTGTGGTATCCCCTGCGTTTGGCCATAGAGGTAGTGGGTCTTTGTGTCCAGGTGACGTGTGAGGACTGGAGGAGATCAGCACATTGTTGGTGTGTCTCAGGTGGACTTCTGAAATGGCCTTCCTAAAATCTGCCATACAGTACTTCTTCTTCGTGTTAACTTGACCCAGATTCTCGTCCTTTTTGCAGCTTATTTCACCCAACTCAGTATAAGAGGAAGACAGTACTGCGGCGCTACATACTTTTCCGTGGCAGTCCTTCGTGGTCAGCATTAGATTCTGATATTAATGTATCACCACAACTCAGCATTCAAGGTGGAGAGATTACAGTTTTAGACCACGTTGGAGCAAAAACAAAATAATACCAGAACACCTTAGATATAGGTTTCTTTATTTATGGCCAGAGCCAGAAAAAATAATAATAATAATAAAGGTTAAAAAAAGTAAGTTTGGGAAGCAGTGAAGGTGTTTTATTGCGTGTTGGCGCGTGACTGGTACAGGAAGCAGACGAGGAGAGAGCAGGGGGGCCACTTCCTCGCAGGCGTAGCAGGTTCCTCAGCAGTTCCTCCTTACTGGGTACTTTTGGTTTATGAAGCGTAGGTCCTGTTGAAGGATTGTTTGTGTTATAAGGGCGAGATCCACAGTAGCCGAATGGGACGCTGAAGAAGTAAGGATGACCGTGACCATAGATGAAGCTCAGTTCAGGTTTGGCTTCCGGTTTCTGGTTCGGCATCACTTTAGCCCTGGAAACCAAACCCCGGGTAGCCTTCACCTTAGCCAAGACCCTGACCGCAGCCCTCTCAACGCCCGTAACCTCCGATGCCTCCCAGACCGCCGCCAAGACCGCCGCCGTAGCCTCCGAGGCCTCCCCTGCCTCCGTAGCCTCCAAAGCTTCCGTAACCTCCCTGGCCTCCGTAGCCTCCTAAGCCTTGGCTACCGTAACCAAGACCGCCAAGACCACCATAATTTCCTCCACCAAGACCACCGAGACTGCCAAGACCACCATAACCTCCACCACCGAGACTGCCAAGACCACCATAACCTCCACCACCGAGACTGCCAAGACCACCATAACCTCCACCACCGAGACTGCCGAGACTGCCAAGACCACCATAATTTCCACCACCAAGACCGCCACTACCACCATAGCCTCCACCACCAAGACCGCCACTACCACCATAACCTCCACCACCAAGACCGCCAAGACCGCCAAGACCCCCCCCGTACCCCAGACCCCCTATCCCGGCCCTGGCTCCTGGTTCGGCTGCCGGGTAAGCCTCAGACACCACCATCGCCATCAGCGCCGCCACCACCACCTGGGGAAGGAAGAAGTAATAATTTGTTTTGAACACTTTATCGAATTAGCATGTACGTGATATCTTTACGTGTTCTAATCCACTAATTCAGGATGCACAGTCTGTTTAATGCATCAGTGGCAGCGATTACACAACCCCAGAAGAAACTTTTGTGTCCAGAGGGCCTCGGAGAAAAGCTAGCAGCCCAACAACATGGGTGCTTCAGTCCCCTCTTTAGCCATTCCTTTATACCTGAATTCAGCCAGGTAAAGTGTCATCTTTTTTAATGGATATAATGTATGTTTGAAATTGGCGCGATATTTCCACTCATCACTGTAAGCATTAAATTGGCACATTTCCACTCTTCACTCTAAGCTTCCAAAACCAATTTCAGTCACTCTGTACGAATTTTGACATCCATTTATGACGACTGTGATCGTGAATACAACTTACCCAATTTCTTTCTGTTCTGATGTTTACACCATGGATTAATATTGCATTTTTTTTTCAGTGTTATGTATTCAGGTATTTTTTTTTTAAATCTAAAGTGCTAAACTAACAAAATTATGAATACTTTTTCTATATGTCAAAGTGTAATGGAAAAAAAACAAATATTTGCTTATAAGTGCTATCACACACACACACACACACACACACACACACACACACACACAAAGGAGTCCTGTTGGTTTTAAGCACCAGATAATTTTTAGGTATCTTTTTTGGGATATTAAGCATGCAGTATCGTATTAATCTATTATTCTTTTTTCCTTTCCATGATGCAGAAGAATATGCGTGTGCTGTAAGCTCTAAAAGATTCAATTACGCATTTTAAGTAAGCGTGAATTAAGTCCAGCCTCAAAAAAAGAGAGAGAGAAAATAAAAAGGAATGATGGTAACACTAATTAATCGGTGTTTTCTAGCAATTATCTGAGCACCGGGGTTCATGGAGTATTGAAAAAAGTAAATTGGATAAATAATTAAGATAACACAGATATAATGGACAAAAATGAGCTACCACACATTCGATATCTTTGACAAATAATTAAGTTGCAAATGGATGACCACAAAAGGGGACTCACTGCTGAAAAATAACAGAAATGCACATATACGGAAACTCCCAATCACTTAACCAATAACTGAAAGCGACAGGAAGGAAAATATATGTGAATAACTACGTGTGGTTCGTGGTAACAAAGCGTAACGTCATTTTAGACGCAACTGTTCCCTAGAACTGCATCGTATGGTTGGACGCACACGCCATGATACGTGTTTCAGACAATATTCCACGTTTGATTATTCTTAACTGCGCGTCTAGTTACCGCCGAGGCTGTATGAGTGTATAAGTGCAATCAGGTTGAAGGAGGAGTATATAGATTTCTAAGTTCGTGATCCCTCAGAGTTTACGCAATCAGGAAACGGCTTTCAAATCAGTGGTGCGGGTTACTGTCGCCAAGTTAAAAGGCATAACTTTACGCACATCCATGTATCTGTCTCAGTCAGTCAAGAGGAGCTCCACTGCTAAACCAGGCTTTTTTCTTCTGAGACACTGACAGTCAGAAATAAAGCCTTTCTCGTGGCAGTTAAATACGAATCAGAAAGGAACGGCTGTGCTACACGTATGGAGACACAAAAATAAATGGATTTGTATGAGATCCACCATTGTGTTATCTGTATCGCCCCTTGAGAGCCACTGGAAATATTAATAACTCATGACTTGCATAGGTGATTGACTTTAAACATACACATCCAAGCACAACAATTCCCATACTTCCTCAGGGCAATACAAACGAGTCCTCCTTCCGGGATTAAGGGCAACTCCCGCCATAACTGCAGAAGTGTTATGTTTTGACACTTCTGAGGATGACAGTGCCACATAATGAATAATATTTTCACCAACGTCACTCTTATGGGTCTCTCTCTCTCTCTCTCTCTCTCTCTCTCTCTCTCTCTCTCTCTCTCTCATACACAGACGCTGAACTTCATGTCCTACCTAATCGTCGCCATCCAGTCAAGACATCGGAGGAGAAGTAACAATGAAGACACCTATA
>JAGKTI010016522.1:3058-19373 GCA_018397915.1 Birgus latro
TGATTCGCGACGCTGTCACCTACACTGAGCACGCCAAGCGGAAGACCGTGACCGCGATGGACGTGGTGTATGCCCTGAAGAGGCAACGGCGCACCCTGTACGGGTTCAGCGGTTAAGAGAGTGCATAATTGCATTGCTCTGCATTGCACTATCCAACTTAGCCACGGCATAGCACACAACATCCCCCCGGGCCTCTCTTAGAGGTCCACACTGAATTTCTGTGAGAGAAAAAGAATGAAGACATGGTATAGGTCAATGCAGACATTCGTCAGCTTAGCTAACGCCTATATTAAGTCAATGTTACGGAAATCAAAATAAGAGTAAGAGACTCGAGAGGTGGCAAAATTAAGACTAATCGTTTCGTATAATATGGAGACGTCGATTGAGGGGCAGACAGACAGATAGGTGGGTGGATGGATATACTCTGTATGTGTACAGATAGATAGAGAGATACCAAGGTAGATAGCTGGTTGGTTAGGAAAATATAACCCGATAGATAGCTCGAGCGACTAATTGCTTAAACGGCAGGTAGGCAGACAGCTAGAGTCATTACCAGACAGATATGTCGGTATATGGATAGATGTTCAGAAGGAACTCATGACCCACAGAGAAATCGAAAAACTAATTGGTTGGTAGGCAGGAAGTTTGACTCGATTGCTAGGAAGATAGATACCTAGACAGATTGCTAAACAGTCACATGTATCTCCATAGATAGTTTGGAAGAATATTAGATAGGCAGATGGATCGCTAGATATATGGATGGCTCATGACATGGGTGGGTCAGTAAGTAGACCCCTCGACCTCACAGTGGAAATGGATACGAGCAAGCATGTTAGAGCAGACCATTGCCATGCATGACATAATCAAACTTTAGCTTACCTAATCAAGTCGAACCTGGCCCACCTTGACGTAACCTAACTACTCATATCCTCACCTTATGTAAGGTAACCCAATGTCAGGGGAAATTTATACTTCTGGAGATTGTCACCAGATGTCAGGGTAAATTTATGTTTTTCAAAGGGTAATGATATTGTATAACTCGCATATACAATGTATAGCTATGTGTGCTAAGAATGACTATCGAGTCATTTACTAAGAGAGAGAGTAGACTTGTGAAATCGTGCAGCGATTTCACTTTATACTGGCTCACTTCGCCAATTCTCTAGAGTCAAGAATTTATAGACTTTCTCAACAGTACGCAGCAGAGACTAGACGCTCTATTAGGCTGTAATATTGTACCGTTGGCCTCTAAGAAAGTTAGTTTCTCCCCTTAACAATCAAAAATGATAATAATACAGATAAACAGGATCTTGGCTGAGCCAAACTCCTAGCTAGCACAACGGATTTAAGGATTAATGCCAAAAGCTGGCCTAAGTACCAGTCGTGATTTAATACTAAGAGTTGTGCTAACGTGGAGTAGCAAAACTATATTAAATAAGTGGGAAAATTAAACATGACTGTTACATTTAACAAAGCTCAAGAAAACGAACTGTAAATTTATTAAATACAAGCAAATAAATTTACGTTACATGACTCCAATTCAAATCAAATGAAGGAA
The DNA here is from genome assembly GCA_018397915.1 of Birgus latro. Classification (NCBI taxonomy): domain Eukaryota; kingdom Metazoa; phylum Arthropoda; class Malacostraca; order Decapoda; family Coenobitidae; genus Birgus; species Birgus latro. The sequence continues at coordinate 4,617 of JAGKTI010016522.1, forward strand.
TGCACTCACTCAGACAAACAGCTAAATATTTCAAAAAGCTTAAGCCTAGAAAAACAGGAAAATACTAATCAGTATGGATGAGACTGTACTGTAGTCGATCACCAAAGTGGGTGGGAGCTCGGGAACACACGCCAATACAAGCTGAAATCTGAAATCGCTAAGAAAGCACTAAGGCCTAGAGAGGCGTACCGCCGCGCCCGTGACTGCAGACAGACTGAGCTCCGGTTTGAATACGTAGTTCGACGAGCGCGTATAGACGGCGTGACGGGTGCATAACAGTACCGCGCCAAACAGACAATTCAAATTTATGGGACAATGTCACGACTTACTTAACATAACGTTACAATGTAGAAAATTCGTGACATTACGCCCCTGAAAAAAATCAAATTTTACTAGAGTAAAATTTGACATTATATACAGTATGTATATATATATATATGCATCCTAGCTCAGTCACACAAGATTCACACTGTGGTGTGTGTACTATCCTGTTACAGGAGAAAAGCATTGTCGCCTGTGAGCGTAAAAAACTCGTATTTACGTTAAGGAAAGCAAGCTTGAGGGAAAAACTCCGAGACGACAGTGGAAAATCCTGTACTCAGGTCAGCTGAGCGAAAATTCGCTACATTTACGTTGACAACTAATTGTTATGTAGCGTGGTGTATGTGATACACGGTGTAGGTGTGACAGTTGTAGTGTAACTGTACCTACATGTAAGCAATAATAATAAGACATGTTAATGCAATAATAAAGGTGACGAGGGCAGAGGAGATGAAGTGCCAGGGTGAAGCAGACAATCAATGATCCTGGACATCTTCTTCACCCAACGACTGTACCTGTGGGATGAGTCAAGGTGGAGTATCAATAGTGTCAATAAAAGGATTTGCACTATATTACATTTTCATCCACCCAGCAATCAATCCACACACACACAAAAGAAGGTACTCTTTGGCTGAAAGTCAGCCAACAGCAAATTTCGTACGTATGTCGCCATTATTTCCTTAATAGTTGCCTTTTCCAACCTACACTTACGCCTAATAAAGGGCTCGTCGTTGGTGCCCTCAGGTGGGATCGCACCACAACTACCCGCCTGTCATCAGTGTCCTCGTTTGGGCTCACCGTGACTGCACACTTATAGCTATACTTATCATTACAAAGGGCTCGTCACCTCGACTGCCCGTTTGTCATTGGTGTCCTCGGTTGGGCTCACCGTGACTGCACACTTATAGCTATACTTATCATTACAAAAGGGCTCGTCACCTCGACTGCCCGTTTGTCATCGGTGTCCTCGGTTGACCTCACCATGACTGCACACTTATAATTAGTAAAGGTAGCCGAGAATCCCTATGCAACTTTGGCAGGTCACATTTTAACACCCTGCATGGGTGTGAACACTCATGTGGCTTCTGTGTAATCTCCGGGAATCCTCAGGGAGGCCCTCAGCTCGAGATACACCACAAGGTAATTCAAACTCGGCCTGAGATTGCCTCTGCAGGGTCTCGGACTTCCCCCTTAACCTACCTTAACCTACGGTGCACTTATAAGCTACAGTACATATGTATGTACAGACCCCAGACATAGTATGTCCTGTGGGGTCAACAAGCGAGACGTGAGGTCTTAGCAGCATAGTACTGACTGGGAACCAAGCTAGTTCTTGGATTGCTCAAATCTCTTAGAACAGCACAGTCTTAGGGAACCCAGTGTATGACAGATACTCACATTACCACTGCCCTCTCTCACACGACTCAGAGATTATGGGCGTGGTATCAATCTGCGAAGGAAGGAAACTTTCCTGAATGGTGGTACGTCGACACACATTGCTGGAGTTCACAAAACTGTCTATATCCTGTCCCATTCCTGGCCAGAAAAAGTCAGCATGGATACGGCCTTGGGTTGTCTTTTTGCCCATATGACCTCCTGATGCTAAACAATGACCCCATTCTAACACTGCTTGGCGGTAGTTCGCGGGAACGACAAACTGCAGTCGAACCTCGCCCTCGGGTGTTCATGACTCACAGTAGAGCCGTCCTTGTTTACGAAGGAACCTGGCTCGTCCACCCCGTGAATACTTGGTCACTCTACCCTTTTGTTTCTCCCGCACAACAGCAAGGGTCGGGTCAGTCTGTTGCTCTTGGACAACATCTTGACTACAAATCAGATTTTGCGGCAATGCAATAGCCACTGGGGCAACACAATTTGGAGCCGTGGCCATGGCTCGTGTTACTGCAGCCGAAGTCTGAGTAGTGACATCTGTGGTGCAACTATGCTCGGCACCTGGTATATTGCCTATTATGAGGTCAAACAAAGGTTCTTGCATGACAACTGCAACTGTTGAACCTGTGTAAAAGGGAGATGCTACCTGGATACATGCCTCAGGGAACAATCTCACTGATCTGTCAATAAGCTGAGCTTGGATCTGTGTGCCTGTATACTCTTCAGGACGAACAAGACTCTGCCTGACAGTACAACCTGAGGAACCATTGTCTCTCAGTACATTAACAGAAACACCTCCCACAAACCCTGGCTGAACAAGGAAGGCACTGTTACCTGTGGGAGGGCCTGTGGAGGAAGCGGCCAGCCATTGATAAGGCCGCATGGCACATAACTCTTCAAATGTGACAGGAGTATTTGCCTTAGGGATCGTACCCGAACTAGATGCATGAGGAGCTGTACTCACCATCTGGAGAGCAGGAGCACCGACGGCCTGTGGAGGAGAGTTCACCATCTCAGGGGGACTAGTGAACTGTGAGGGAGGAGCTGTGCTGGTGGGGACGGCACCATCGTGCGCTTGTTGAGGAATGAGGGCTGCATTCGCTTCGTGCCTCTGATACACTGGGGCTGGTGTCGAAAAGGTTTGTCCCGGTTGGCGATTGCATGGCTGATACTGCTGTTGTTTAGGGTACTGCTGCTGGTTGGGATACTTCTGCTGGTTAGGGTACTGCTTGTACCTCTTCCAGTCAGGTTTCTGTGTATTCTGCCCCTGGTCCTTCTGCGGTTTGTTTGGACCATGACCATTATTTTGAGAACGGCCTTGATGCTGGGGTTCAGTCTGAGATTGCTTCCCAGACTTAATGATATCTTTCTTATTCCATGGCTGTTGCCTGCGAGTTTGGTACCCATACGCGGTAAAGAAAGCATCAGCCTTCTCTACCATTTCGGATGCTTTCTTCACTTTGGACATCTTAAGCTGGGCCATGAGCTCAGCAGGCCACGACTTTTCCAGCTGTGTGCGCAGCACGAGGTCAATCATTCCCTCTCGTGTGCTGGGAGTCTTGTCCTTCTCCATCCATTCGCCTAAATATGCCGTGAGACGGTCAAGGAACTGAACGGCGTCTCCTTTTCCTGGAGATGCGCCTTCATGAACTGACTTCTAGCATGATCAACCGTAAGACCGTACGCTTTGATGAGTGCGGTCTTCATCATCTCATACGTGAGATTATCTCCGCGAATTCTGTGGAGAATGTCGAGGGCGGGGCCCTCAAACAAGCTAAGGAACTGAAGCCGCTTAGTTGCCTCATCCAGATCGTACAGGTTTGCCATGTCTTCGAAACGAGCTATAAATGGCTTGAGTCGCCCGCCTTCCTTGTAGAAGGGAAGCTTGAGATGTGGAGTTGCTAGAAAAGGCACTGAGAGAGCAGTAGTGGAGCTTGGATTGGCTGCACCCGGTGTGCCTGAAGCCAAGGAGTCTTGCTTTAATGTAAGCACCTCCAACTCGTGTTCACGTTCTCTCTCTCGCTCCTCACGCTCATGTTCACGTGCTTGGCGCTCGTGTTCACGTGCTCTCTCTCGCCCCTCGCGCTCACGTTCCACACGTGCGTCACGTGCCTCGCGTTCAGCACGCTCATATTCACGTTGTTCTTTCTCATGCTCACGTAGTTCTTTCTCATGCTCGCGCTGAATTTTCCGCTCTTCACGGGCGGCATTTTCATGTTGCTGCTCGAAATTGAAGCGCGATAGGACATAATCTCGAATTTCCTGGGGGTTAGTAAGCCCCATGTCCTTAGCTTCTTGCACGAATGCACTAGATTCCATCGTGATTGGTTTGAGACTGAGTGACAACTGAGACTGATAAGTATGAGTGAGTGATTCGGTAATAATTTTAGGCTAGGAGTTTATCCTGGCGAGGTCGCCAGATGTCAGGGGAAATTTAGGCTTTTTCAACCTGGCGTGAGGTCGCCAGATGTCAGGGTAAATTTATGTTTTTCAAAGGGTAATGATATTGTATAACTCGCGTATACAATGTATAGCTATGTGTGCTAAGAATGACTCTCGAGTCATTTAGTAAGAGAGAGAGTTGACTTGTGAAATCGTGCAGCGATTTCACTTTATACTGGCTCATTTCGCCAATTCTCTAGAGTCGAGAATTTATTCACTTTCTCAACTGTACACAGCAGAGACTAGACGCTCTATTAGGCTGTAATATTGTACCATTGGCCTCTAAGAAAGTTAGTTTCTCCCCTTAACAATCAAAAATGATAATAATACAGATAAACAGGATCTTGGCTGAGCCAAACTCCTAGCTAGTACAACGGATTTAAGGATTAATGCCAAAAGCTGGCCTAAGTACCAGTCGTGATTTAATACAAAGAGTTGTGCTAACGTGGAGTAGCAAAACTGTATTAAATAAGTGGGAAAATTAAACACAACTGTTACATTTAACTAAGCTCAAGAAAACGAACTGTAAATTTATTAAATACAAGCAAATAAATTTGTTACATGACTCCAATTCAAATCAAATGAAGGAATGGACTCACTCACTCAGACAAACAGCTAAATATTTCAAAAAGCTTAAGCCTAGAAAAACAGGAAAATACTAATCGGTATGGATGAGACTGTACTCTAGTCGATCACCAAAGTGGGTGGGAGCTCGGGAACACACGCCAATACAAGCTGAAATCTGAAATCGCTAAGAAAGCACTAAGGCCTAGAGAGGCGTACCGCTGCGCGCCGTGACTGCAGACAGACTGAGCTCCGGTTGGAATACTTAGTTCGACGAGTGCTGATAGACGGCGCGACGGGCGCATAATGGTACCGCACCAAACAGACAATTCAAATTTATGGGATGATGTCACGACTTACTTAACATAACGTTACAATGTAGAAAATTCGTGACACCCAACCTAACTTTACCTCACCCAACGTAAACCAGACCAAAACCACCCTAACCTAGACAAACCAGACCAAACCAAATCTAACCAAACCTTACCAAACCTCACCTCACCTCACCTCACCTCACCTCACTTCACCAAATCTAAACAACCAAACTCACCAGACCAAAAGTAACCTACCCTAGCTGCACCAAGCCAAAGCCTCACCTCACTAAACCACACTTATCTATCTATCTATATACCTAGGCTGCTTCCCCCAAGAAAAGGGAGGTAGCCGAGACAGGTCAACACACTACCAATTTACTCATCCATTAGCTCTGAAGCGGGGAAGGGACAGATCCTCACCGCACCACACCGCACGAGGGTTAACCACACAGTGCAGTTAGTGACATCCGCAGCAGGGCCCGACAACAATGCTGGTTTACCCCTGCCGCATCATAATGGACCCATCAGACAAAATGCGGGAGAATATCCCCTCGGGGCTGCACCATCATTTATTCATTCACAATTTTCCTCCATTCATTTCTATCACATATAGCCACTCTTCTTTTCTCAACAGACAACCCTCTCGCATCCAACGCTCTCTTCACACTGTCCATCCATCCTATTCGTGGTCTTCCTTTCAGGCTTACACCTCTCACATCATATCTAGTTATCTTTTTCACCAATCACTCATTTTCCATTCTCTCCATATGCCCAAACCATCGTAACACCCTCTGCTCATCTCGATCAGCCATCTCCCGAACAATTCCAGTTCTCCTTCGCACTTCATCATTTCTCACTCGATCCATACGCGTCACTCCACACATACTCCTCAGACACCTCATCTCCATTACATTCAAACTTTTCCTATCTGCTACACCCATATTCCATGTTTCAGCCCCATATAATGCAGTCGGTACCACAATACCCTCATACAGCCTTCTCTTTACATCCATTCTGAGTGAACGACATCTAAACACTTTTTTCATTCCTCCCAGCACCTTTCCAACTTCATTCATTCTAAACTTCACTTCTGCATCTATTCTTACATCCGCAGCAACATGTGACCCTAAATACTTAAAACACTCAACCTCCTCAAGCAACTCGCCATTCAAATCTATATTCATCATCCTACCATCTATCAACCTCGTACACTTCATCACTTTACTCTTATTCTCATTATTTTCAGTTTCCTCCTTTCACACACCCTTCCAAACTCCTGTACCAACTGTATCAATCTCTCCTCTGAATCAGCCACCAGTGCAGTATCATCTGCAAACAACAGCTGCTTCAGATTCCACTCTCTACCATCATTCACCAGACTCAGTCCTCCGTCTAACACTCCTGCATTCACCTCCCTTACAACACCATCCATATAAATATAAAACAACCAAGGCGACATCACACATCCCTGCCGCAGCCCCACTCTCACGGAAAACCAATCACTCACAGTATTTCCCACTCTTACACACGCTTTACTATTTACATAAAAACTTTTCATCCTTTTAGTAACCTGCCATCAAGCCCATACAATCTTAAAACATTCCTTTAAGCCTCCCTATCAGTTCTATCATATGCTTTCTCTAAATCCATGAATGCCCAAAACACATCCTTACCTTTCGCTAAATACTTTTCACACACCTGTCTCACAGCAAACACCTGATCCACACATCCCCTCCCTCTCCTAAAGCTACACTGCTAATCACCAATCACTCCCTCTGTACCCTCTCTCACTCTCTTAATTAACACTCTATCACACACCTTACCTACAACACTCAACAGACTTATACCTCTAAAGCTAGTACATTCATACTTATCACCCTTACCTTTATACAACGGAACCACATAAGCACTTGCCCAGTCTATTGGCACCATACCTTGCACAAAGCACACATTCAACAATCTTATTAACCAGTCAACAATAGTCGCTCCACCAACTTTCAGGCATTCCACAGCACACCCATCCATACCTGCAGCTTTCCTTGTTTTCATCTGCTTTCCTGCCTCTTGCACTTCCTCCATCGTGATAAAAGAACCATTCAACTCTCCCAGCACATCTATTCCTTGCACCCTTCCATCTGCCACAATCTCAGCCTCCCTTTCCTCCTCTACATTTAACAATCTTTCAAAATACTCTGCCCATCTCTTCCTTACTGCATCCATCTCAATTAACATCCTTCCATCCTCTGCTTTTACTCACTCCTCCTTCCCAGATTCTCCCTTTCGCACCCTTTTCACCTCCTTCCAAAACATTTTCTTTTTCTTTTGAAAATTCTCAGTCAACCGCCTACCCCACCTCTCATCTGCTGCCACTTTAGCATCACGCACAACCCTTCTCGCCCTATTCCTCTTTTCCTTATACCTCTCATATGACACCTCATCCTTCCTCTGCAACCACACTTCATATGCATGTCTCTTCTCAGCCACAGCCATACTTCCTCGCACCACCATTCACTTCCCTTTCTTACACCACCACCCACTCGTCACACCACACACCTCTTCCGCATGCCCCACCACAGCACTCTTAAACAACTGCCATTCCTCCTCCACACTGCCACTCTCCTGATCTTTCACTGCGTACCACTGATCTCTCAATTTCTCCTGATACTCTATTATTTTCTCTCTTTTATCCAACTCACTCACTTTCAAAACCTCCCTGCCACACCTAACTCTCCTAGCTCTCACCCATCTCTTACCTAGTCTCAACTTTCCCTCCACCAGGTAGTGGTCAGACATACCTCCACCCTCCCCTCTCAAAACTCTCACATCCAACAATCTTCCTATTACATTCCTGGACACAACCACATAGTCCATCAATGCTCTGTCAACAACCCTCCCACCCTCCTGTCTCACCCATGTATATTTATAAATATCTTTCTTCTCAAACAAGGTATTCCCAATCACCATCTCTCACACAGCACACACACCTATCATTCGATCCCCATTTTCATTTCTTCCAGTCACACCATGCATACCAACTACACCTTCAACTGCTACATTTCCCAATCTAGCATTCATATCCCCCATCATTACCACATTCACATTCGCTCCAAAGCTCTGCAAACACTCATCAATATCATTCCAGAAAGACTCCTTCTCTTCTTCATCCCTTTCACTACCAGGCCCATATGCACTCACAAATACCCACAACTCACGTTCAAATTTCGCTTTCACCCACATTAGTCTCGATGACACCTCTTTCCATTCAATCACACACTGCTGTACTTCCGGGCTCACTAACAAGGCCACACCTTCTCTTGCCCTTCCTCTATCAACACCTGACAATCGTCCTTTCACACTTCCAAATGTAGACTCACCTTTCCCTTTCATCTTTGTTTCACTCAGAGCTAACACATCCAACTTTCTTCTCACAAACATTCTCCCAATCTCCTCCCTTTTAGCCTCAATCGTACTACAACCACGCACATTCATAGACCCAACCTTCAGGGTACGGGGATAACTCGATCCCCCATCCCTTTCTCTGGTCTGTCTCTTTTTAGGAACTAAAAACAGAGGAGGGGATCCCTAGTCCCCTCACCCCGCCCCTTTTAGTCGTCTTTTACGACACGCAGGGAATACGGTGGCGGAATTCTTCCTAACACAATCTGGCTGCAGAGTAGTAGTACAGCCCCATAGTGCGGCCAGATTATGTCCCCCCCCCCCGCCACAGGGAGGTGGGAGGTGTTAATAATAATCTATCAATCTATCTATTGCCAGACGCCATAATCCCATAAGGGGTGGCCATTTGACTTTGACTTATTTGTTTTACAGGGAGGGGCACTAACCCTCCACCAACCCACTTGCTGACACGTAGGGAGCACGTATGGTTTGGTTATATGGTTACCACCCAGCATTGTAAATGGTTTCCTGGCTTACAGGAAACCATTTGGCTTGTCACTCAATGTAAAGCCACCTGTAAAGGAAAGAAATGCAACGAGAAGTGACAGGAAAGATGGGAGAAATAGGAAGAGAGGAGGACAGGCACAGAAAAAGAATGATAAAGGCTAAGGAAGAAGTAGGCAGCACTACATCAAGTGGGTGGATGGCAGGTGTCCTAAACTTGCACTAATAAAGCAGGAAATAATGGCAGCCAAAAATAATTATACGAGAATGATGATGTAAAATCCTCCATGTTAGAAAATTAAAGAAACTGAACTGAATGTAAAAGCTATATGAATAATTACTACATCAAGTGAGTGGATGGCAGGCACTCTAACTTAGACTACTGACTTTACTGCATCAAATAAGTGGATGACAGATGCCACAACTAACACTATTAATGCAAGAATCAGTATCCAAAAATTTTATAATAGAGTTTAATAAAGGATGGATAAATTTGACTTTTTTTTTTTTTTTTTAAAGATTCGCCACACTGGTGTGGCACGGGCTCGGGGTGGAGAGCCCGTCAGAGGGTGGCAGTAAGTAAACAAGGGGGCGTCCTCTGCATGGCGACAGAGAACGCTGGCGTGGGGGGGGGCAGAGCCCATCCCTTTTTTTTTTTTTTTTCAATGTATGTAAATATTTGAGCTACAAGTGAATAATATGAATAGTAATTATTGTATGATATGTATTATTATATTTGCACTTTATCTTTTATACATTCATTGTATCTATCTATCTACCTGAGTCTATCTATTGCCAGACGCCTTAATCCCGTAACGGGTGGTCACAACAAATCGCCTTCACGGCGCTCTGTTCTCTACCATTTAGCAGCCCTTCCTCCGACTCACACCCCTTCTATCATATATCTCACCTCTCCGTCCCTCCATCTCATCCTTGATCTCCCCCTCCTCCTCTCCCCTCTCCCGTCACTCACATACACTCTTCTAGTCAGTCTCTCATTCTCCATCCCCTTCACTTTATCCATCCCTCCATCTCATCATAGGTCTCCCTCTCCTCCTCTCCCCAGTACGACCAAATACCGAATCGTTCAATCGGCGGTCATTTACCGAATCGTCACTTTTAATAGGAAAATATTAGAATTTTTATCACCATATAGGTTCACACACCTAATTATCTGAAATCCGGTCAAAAAATTGTGCTTGATTTAACTATTAATACAAAATAGGATTCAGCGAGTAAAGGTGCTAAAGTTAGCGGGTATTTGCCCTTTAGATCGGCAACACGCCTTTGTCAGACTTCTGTTTGGCATAAATATTGACTTACAGTGCAAATAAATGTATCTGGATGTTATATCAATATATATACAAACTACAAGGCTGACAAGGCGAGTTGGCGATGCTACGGCACATCACATGAATATAAAATATCACTTATTTTTTGTGACGTGATATTTAGTTTCCAGTGCTTGCCATGGTTTGCATTTTATTAGATAAGAAATTTGTGCTTCAACTAAGGGAAAATAGAAGAACCTTTGCATGTATTTAGTTTATATGTTCGATCTCTTTTGTGTGCATACAAAGACTGTTGTTTTATACGGGCTGGGCCCCATAGGCAGACGACCCGCCTAATTGGAAAGAGGTGTGTCGGAGGCTCCGTGATTTTCTGGGGACTAACCAGGGATTGAGAGGTGCCACAATCTGTAAGTACCTCATGTTGGTCTGTGAAGTATCTGTGTAACAGCTGATAGTGAGAAAACAGTGTTATATACTTTGCACTGGTGTAAAAGTAAGGTTAAAGTAAATGAAATTCCTTTCAGTCGTACTGCTCAGGCTAGGGGTCTGTATGGGCTGCCTCCCGAGGTGAGGGGAGGTGGACAAGATTTATGATGAGAGTTGCTACGCGAGAGGCCTCCGAGGGGAGCTGTGGCGCAGGCAACATTATTTGTGAGGAACATCCAATAAAGCAGACCCCGAGTACAAGACCAGGCGTTTTACAAACCCTACCTATATGGATAACATCCAATAAAGCAGACCCCGACTACAAGACCAGGCGTTTTACAATCCCTGCCTGTATGGATAACATCCAATAAAGCAGACCCCGAGTACAAGACCAGGCGTTTTACAATCCCTACCTGTATGGATAACATCCAATAAAGCAGACCCTGAGTACAAGACCAGGCGTTTTACAGTCCATACCTGTATGGATCTTTGGATGTCACAGTCGACCTAAAGCAAAATGCTTCCGCTGACTTTACCATGTTTTCCACTCTGAATTCTAATTTTTTTTTTTATTTTTTTATTAAGATTTAAATGAAACACAAAATTTTGACCGAATTTAAGCTAATTAGGTGTATGAACCTATATCATCATAAAAAGTATAATATTTTTTTTTTTTAAGATGCCGATTTGGTTTCATCGCATCACTCCTCTCCCTCACTTACGACTCCCAGCCCATCTCTCACCGAGGCAACACCTCCACCGCGCTCTCGGTGGGACCAGCTCCCTGCAGCAGTGTTTCACCGGGGAGGATGGGCCTGTCCTTTACTGGAGTAGCCCTGTCCGCCACCATGAGGTTGAGGGTCACCACTTACCCTCCCTCTTCCAGGACCGGGGCTAACCCTCCCACCACTGCGACGGGCCTTCCACCCTGGGCCTCCACCTGCTGCTGGGGAGCTGGGCGAGCGGGGGTATCGTCGGGGCGGCACCACTGCAGTTTACCGGCGCCCGACCATTGGCGCCGCGACCACTCTGCTCTCTCGCCCTGCCCTGCCCCCCCCCCCCTACGCCAGCGTCCTCTGTCGCCATGCAGAGGACGCCCCCATGTTTTACTGCTAACCTCTGACGGGCTCTCCACCCTGAGCCCGTGCCACACCTGTGTGGCAAATCTCTCCAACCAACAACAACCCTCACTTACATACACACATACACTGTTCTAGTCAGCCTCTAAGTATCCATCCTCTTCCCTCCATCCCTCCATCTCATCCTTGGTTTCTAGCACTACTGTCATATTACAAAATCATCTCCATTCATTTGTAAATTATATTGTGAAGATCAACACCAACCTTCATAATACAGTTCACCATTTGGAGTTGTAATGTGAAGGTTAACACTAACATTTATAATACAATCCGTTGGCCCCAAACACGCCAACCACTGTGCTTACCAGCCATTTGCTACTACTTTTATTACTGCTTTATTTTTGTTATTAATATCACTGTGCTAATAAAGAGATTAGTCTGTTGGAGTCGCTGGTCAATGCTGCTCTCGACCACAGTAGCTTCGTAATCCACACCCGCCAGAGAGACAGGCCTGAGGGCTGATGATCTTGTGTCCCTGAGGCATAGCAGTGCAGACCTCACGAGGGAGAATGACAGGCGACTACTACCACTACTACTACTGTTGCTACTACTACCACTACTATTATTACCACTACTACCACTGCTAATACCACTGCTACTGATGGAGAATGACAGTCGACATCTCATCCAGGCCATAACAGAACTCTGGGGTTGATGCTTCTCCTAAACAACCTCTGGCAGTCTCGAGTAGAATCTCCCCGCCTCTGGACCCATCCCACCTGATGCTGTCAACACAAGGGCAGTGGAGCCACCGTGGTCCACATGTGGGATTATTTACTGACAGTTTCTGTTTTTTTTTTTCCTGTTCATTGCTCTTGTGTGCAGCCTCGAGAGACAGTTGGCGGTGACCTGCTGCCATAGGATCAAATATCCTAATGTCAATGAAAGCCTTCTGTCCACGTGTACACAAACCCGTAGCTCTGACATCCACTGTGGCATCATTTGATGTGTTTGCTGTTCTGTGGATGAAGTTCTCACCGTCTAGAGCAGTGGTTCTTAACCTGAGGGGCAAGCTCCCCTAGGGGGGCGTGAGTAAATTCCAGGGGGGGTGCGAGCCCAGGGGAAAAAGTAGGAATTTCTCTAATTATGTTCGTAATTCTCTTAACAAGAGCGTGGCCAATATGAAGATGATTATGAAAGAAATACAAAACATGTTTGGACAGATTCATGAACTAAAAGAAGTAGCAATACTTCTAGATTCACAGCAGAGACAGATCTCCATGACAAGTTCCAGTCTGAAAGCTTTCTGCTATCTCTAGGTTACCTGGTGGACATCTTCGAAGCGCTGAATGCAATTAACCTTAAACTACAAGAGAAAACATCATCATCATGCACCACGACACCATTCGAGCCTTCAAGGCCAAACTCGACCTCTGAAAATGCCGAATTCAGGATGGAAATACAGCCAAGTTTAGTAACTTAGATTCTGCTTTCATTCACAGTTACCTTGAATCTGAGTAAAAAAAAAATAATAATAATAATAATAATTACTTATCTGACTTGAAAGCAGAATTAATCAGATACGTACCATATATAGATGAGAAGCGTGACGACTGGAAATTCATCAGGAACCCATTTCAATGTGCGGTAGCTGATGTTTCGGATAAAGTGCAAGAGTATTTTCTTAGCTAAGGAAGACCTCAAAGAACTTGAGACGTTCTGGGTCAAGTACCCTCCTGTCTACCCTCTGATCTCACATCAAGCTCTTCGGATTCTGACAATGTTTGGGTCGATGTATCTTTGTGAAACTGCATTTTCCATGCTCATTGCAGTCAAGACGAAGTACAGAAACTGGCTGAACGTTGAAGGGGACTTACTGTCTGCCATTCGACCACTCATTCAAGATCTGGTAGCTAAGAAGCAGAGTCAAGTATTTCATTAAATTAGTAAGGAAGTAACCTCATTAAATATGCTGGGTAGATTGTTTGCACAGAATTCATGCTCAATAAAACGACTAAAAACACCCATTATTTAAGTTTTAACTTAAAATCTGGGAGGGAATTTTATCACTTTGTTGAAGATGCGAGGGGGGCGTGGAGGGAAGGACCAACTACTAGAGGGGGCGTGGTAGTAAAAAGGTTAAGAACCACTGGTCAAGAGGATGCACAGCTGGCTCTGTGGTGACTTCATGGCATATTTCATGCAATATTTTGGCAGTGAGGTCGCGTACTTCATCATATCAAATGCACACAAAGGCTCCCTTCTTGGAAATAACAGCTTGATTTCCAACAAAGACAATGCCACCTTCACACTGTTGAGGCAGTTTGTCTGTTGACCACCCATATCTCAAGGCTCTGTTGAAGTGGAAGCCTTTTGCCTTGAAAGGTAGGGTTCTCAGCCAATTCCATCCCCCAACCTCCTGCGCCATTTCAACTCCTCTGTGCTGGTGTCATGTAACATTTTTTTTTATGTGTCTGACTCTGGGCATAGGCTTTACAGCCTGCTATCAAGGCCCAGCCGTCCTCCTACATACCATACACCTCTACATGTCACCACTTCGGCGCTAACACCCACCGTCCATACTGAATACATGCTAGGGCTGTCTCATACAGGACTGGTGTATTGGTATTAGCGGGGTCATTTTTACAACATGTCGGCGGGTCATCTGGTAGATCAGTAAACCCTGATTTAATGAAATTCAAACCCTTAAACTGTTCCCTGCCCCAGCGAGGATTCGAACCTGGGTCCCTCGGGACTGCAAGCCAACTCTCTATCGATCGAGCTACCGCCTCCCCAGTTATGTGCTGCAATTGGTGCTGTTGTGTGATGTAACATGTACAGTTATGTGCTGCAGTTGGTGCTGTTGTGTGAGGTAACATGTATGTACAGTTATGTGCTGCAGTTGGTGCTGTTGTGTGATGTAACATATACAGTTATGTGCAGTTGGTGCTGTTGTGTGATGTAACAGATTGTGTCCCCCCCCCCCTGTGGCGGGGGGGACACAATCTGGCCGCACTACTACTGTGC
>JAGKTI010016523.1:0-19372 GCA_018397915.1 Birgus latro
GTAACATTTTCACCCTCACAAGAGTCTTCTTAGTTCTGAATATAATATAATGTGTTTTGCAATCAACTTTGAGAACACTTGAGGAAGTTTCACATTCAGCGTTCTCGCCGAGAATTACGCTTATTCAGCCATCATTAGATTAAAAGAGAATGGACATGCCTCCAAAACGGATGCTATCAGCCGGAATTATTTCATAATTTGCACCACTTCCTGTCCTTGTAGTAACTGCTAAGGGGAAAAAAATCGAAAAATCGGAATAAATAATCCAGAATTCCGTCTCAAGAGGAATCACAGTATTAAGAGATTTAACCTAAGGATTTTTTTTTTTTTTTTTTTTTTGGTGTAACAGAAACCTTGATATTGTGCAAAAGTTCGTGTTTTTTTTTTCCAATCATGATTCCCGACGTACTTTTAAATTGTTTCTGCTGGAGAAAAAAAAATAATCTTTTTTAAATTGTGTTGGTGATGCTCACAAGGTTTCTAGCATTTGTTCTTATAAACTTAAGGTGCCAGTTCCCTTAACGTGTCAGTCGACTTCTTGTAATTCTTCATAAATGTGACATTTTCACCCTCATTAGTGTCTTCTTAGTTCTGAATTTAATATAATGTGTTTTACAATCAACTTCGAGAACACTTGAGAAGGTTGCATATTCAGCGTTTTCGACGAGATAAAATCTTATTCATTAATCTTTAGATTAAAAGAGAATAGACCTATCTCCAAAACGGATGCTATCATTCGGAACAATATCACAATTTGCACTACATCTTGTCCTTGAAGTCACGGCAAAGGGAAAAAAAAAAAATAGACAAATCAGAAGCAAATAATCCAGAATTCCGTCTCAAGAGGAATCACAGTATAGAGATTTGTCGTAATGAAATGTGGTTTTTGGTGTAACAGAAACCTTGAAATTGTAATAATGTTCGTTTTATTTATTTATTTTTTTTATTTTTTTTAGCCACCTGGCTCGATGTAATTTTATAATGCTTCTGCTGGGGGAAAAAAATGGTTTTTAAATTGTTTCGGTGATCCTCACTATGTTTCGAAACATTTGTTCTTAATAACCTAAGGTGCCACTTCTTTTTTACGTGTCAGTCGACTTCTTTTTATAATCAATAAACATAACATTTTCACCCACAAAAGAGTCTTCTTAGTTCTAAATATAATCTAATGTGTTTTACAATCAGCTTTGAGAACACTTGAGGAAGTTGCATATTCAGCGTTTTTGACGAGAAATACGCTTATTCAACCATCATTAGATTAAAAGAGAATGGACCTACCTCCAAATCGAATGCTATCAGCCGGAACTATTTCACAATATGCACTACTTCTTGTCCTTGAAGTCATAGCTAAGGGTAAAAAAATAAAAATCGACAAATCAGTCAATAATCCAGATTCCGTCTTATGAGAAATCACTGTATTGAAAGATGTTACCTAAGTAAATGTGGTTTTTGGTGTAACAGAAACCTTGTTAGTGTGCATTTTTTTTTTTTTTTACCGCGACGAACCTCGACGTAATTTTAAACTACTTCTGCTGGGGAAAAAAAAAGTTTTCAAATTGTCTAGGTGATCCTCATAGTGTTTGAAGCTTTTTGTTCTTAAAAACCCTAAGGTGACAGCTCTCCTTACGTGTCAGTCGACTTCTTGTAATTCTTCTAAAATGTAACCTTTTCACCCTCNAGTCTTCTTAGTTCTAAATATAATCTAATGTGTTTTACAATCAGCTTTGAGAACACTTGAGGAAGTTGCATATTCAGCGTTTTTGACGAGAAATACGCTTATTCAACCATCATTAGATTAAAAGAGAATGGACCTACCTCCAAATCGAATGCTATCAGCCGGAACTATTTCACAATATGCACTACTTCTTGTCCTTGAAGTCATAGCTAAGGGTAAAAAAATAAAAATCGACAAATCAGTCAATAATCCAGAATTCCGTCTTATGAGGAATCACTGTATTGAAAGATGTTACCTAAGTAAATGTGGTTTTTGGTGTAACAGAAACCTTGTTTGTGTGCATTTTTTTTTTTTTTACCGCGACGAGGCTCGACGCAATTTTAAACTACTTCTCCTGGGAAAAAAAAAAAAAAAAGTTTTTAAATTGTCTCGGTGATCCTCATAGTGTTTGAAGCTTTTTGTTCTTAAAAACCCTCAGGTGCCAGCTCTCCTTACGTGTCAGTCGACTTCTTGTAATTCTTCTAAAATGTAACATTTTCACCCTCACAAGTGTCTTCTTAGTTCTGAATACAATATTATGTGTTTAACGATTAACTTTGAGAACACTTGAAGTTGCATATTCAGCGTTTTTGCAGAGAAATACGCTTACTCAGCAGTCATTAGATTAAAAGAGAAAGTACCTACCTCCAAAAAGGATCCTATCAGAAGGAACTATTTCATATTTTGCACTACTTCACTACTTCTTGTCCTTCGAATTCATGGCTAAGGGGGAAAAATCGACAAATCAGAAGTAAATAATCGAGAATTCCGTCTCAAGAGGAATCACAGTATTGAGATTTTACCAAAGAAAATGTGGTTTTTGGTGTAACAGATCCCTTGATATTGTGACATTTTTTTATATAACACGAGGCTCGAAGTAATTTTAAACTGCTTCTGCTTGAGAAAAAAAATAATTGAAGTTTTTAATTTGTTTCGATGATCCTCACAAAGTTTGAAGCGATTTGTTCTTAAAAACATAAGGTGCCAGCTCTCTTTACGTGTCAGTCGACTTCTTGTAATTCTTCTAAAATGTAACATTTTCACCCTTACAAGTGTCTTCTTTGTTCTGAATATAATATAATATGTATAACGATCAACTCTAAGAACACATAAAGTTGCATATTCAGCGTTTTCGCCGAGAAATACGCTTATTCAACAGTTTTTAGACTAAAAGAGAAAGTACCTACCTCCAAAACGGATGCTATCAGATGGAACTATTTCATTATTTGCACTACTTCTTGTCCTTGAAGTCACGGCTAAGGGAAAAAAATCGACAGATCAGAAGTAAATAATCCAAAATTCCGTCTCAAGAGGAATCACAGTATTGATAAATTTTACCTAAGAAAATGTTGTTTTGGGGGTAACAGACACCTTGATATTGTGACATTTTATTTTTTATGACTCGAGGCTCGAAGTAATTTTAAACTGCTTCTGCTGGAGAAAAAAAAAATGGTTTTTAATTTGTTTCGGTGATCCTCACAAAGTTTGAAGCTTTGGTCTTAAAAAGATAAGGTGCCAGCTCTCTTTACGTGTCAGTCGACTTATTGTTATCCTTCATAAATGTGACGTTTTCACCCTCAAAAGTGTCTTCTTAGTTCTGAATATAATATAAAGTATTTTGCAATCAACTTTGAGAACACTTAAGGAAGTTGCATATTGAGCGTTTTCGCCGATATATACGCTTATTCAGCCATCATAATATTAAAAGAGAATGGACCTACCTCCAAAACTGATGCTATTAGCTGAAAGTATTTCACAATTTGCACTACTTCTTGTCCTTGAAGTCACGGCTAAGGGAAAAAAAAATCGACAAATCAGTTTATAATCCAGAATTCCGTCTCAAGACGAATCACTGTTGTGAAAGATTTTGCCTAAGTAAATCTGGTTTTTGGTGTAAAAGAAACCTTAATAATGAGCTTTTTTTTTTTACTGGAACGAGGCTCGACGTAATATTAAAGTGCTTCTGATGGAGAAAAAAAAATCGTTTTTAAATTGTTTCGATAATCCTCACAATGTTTGAAGATTTTTGCTCTTAAAAACATAATTTGCCAGCTCTCTTCATGTATCACTCGACTTCTAGTAATCTTCATAAATGTAAAATTTTCACCCTCACAAGAATTTCCTTTGTTCTAAATATAATATAATGTGTTTTGCAATCAACATTGAGAACACGAGGAAGTTTCATATTCAGCGTTCCCGCCGACAATTACGCTTATTCAGCCATTATTAGATTAAAAGAGAATGGACATACCTCCAAAACGGATGCTATCAGCCGGAACTATTTCATAATTTGCACCACTTCTTGTCCTTGTAGTAACGGCTAAGGGAAAAAAAAAATCGAAAAATCTGAATAAATAATAAAGAATTCCGTCTCAAGTGGAATCACAGTATTGAGAGATTTTACTTAAGGATTTTTTTTTTTTTTTTTTTTTTTGTGTGTGTAACAGAAACCTTGATATTGTGCAAAAGTTCGTGTGTTTTTTTTTTTACAATCATGATTCCCGACGTACTTTTAAATTGCTTCTGCTAGAAGAAAAAAAAAATAATCGTTTTTAAATTGTGTCGCCGATGCTCACAATGTTTCTGGCATTTGTTCTTATAAACTTTAGGTGCCAGCTCTCTTTACGTGTCAGTCGACTTCTTGTAATTCTTCATAAATGTGACATTTTCACCCTCATTAGTGTCTTCTTAGTTCTGAATATAATATAATAAGTTTTACAATCAACTTTGAGAACACTTGAGGAGGTTGCATATTCAGCGTTTTCGACGAGATAAACACCTATTCATTAATCATTAGATTAAAAGAGAATGGACCTATCTCCAAAACGGATGCTATCATTCGGAACAATTTCAAAATTCGCACTACTTCTTGTCCTTGAAGTCACGGCTAAGGGAAAAAAATAATCGACAGATCAGAAGCAAATAATCCAGAATTCCGTCTCAAGAGGAATCACAGTACTGAGATTTTTCGTAAGGAAATGTGGTTTTTGGTGTAACAGAAACCTTGAAATTGTGAAAATGTTCGTTTTATTTATTTTTTTTAGCCAAATGGCTCGACGTAATTTTACACTGCTTCTGCTGGGGGAAAACATGGTTTTTAAATTGTTTCGGTGATCCTCACAATGTTTCGAGACATTTGTTCCTAATAACCTAAGGTGCCACCTCTTTTTTACGTGTCAGTCGACTTCTTTTTATAATTCATAAACATAACATTTTCACCATCAAAAGAGTCTTCTTAGTTCTAAATATAATCTAATGTGTTTTACAATCAGCTTTGAGAACACTTGAGTAAGTTGCATATTCAACGTTTTTGACGAGAAATCCGCTTATTCAACCATCATTAGATTAAAAGAGAATGGACCTACCTCCAAAACGGATGCTATCAGCCGGAACTATTTCAAAATATGCACTACTTGTTCTTGAAGTCACCGCTAAGGGTAAAAAAATAAAAATCGACAAATGAGTCAATAATCCAGCATTCCGTCTTATGAGGAATCACTGTATTGAAAGATGTTACCTAAGTAAATGTGGTTTATGGTGTAACAGAAACCTTGTTAGTGTGCATTTTTTTTTTTTTTTTTTACCGCGACGAGGCTCGACATAATTTTAAACTACTGCTGGAGAAAAAAAAAAAAAAGTTTTTAATTGTCTCAGTGATCCTCACAATGATTGAAGCTTTATGTTCTTAAAAACCCTAAGGTGCCAGCTCTATTTACGTGTCAGTCGACTTCTTGTAATTCTTCTAAAATGTAACATTTTCACCCTCACAAGCGTCTTCTTAGTACTAAATATAATATTATGTGTTTATCGATTAACTCTGAGAACACATGAAGTTGCATATTCAGCGTTTTCGCCGAGAAATACGCTTACTCACCAGTCATTAGATTAAAAGAGATAGCACCTACCTTCAAAACGGATGCTATCAGATGGAACTATTTCATATTTTGCGCTACTTCTTGTCCTTGAATTCATGGCTAAAGGGAAAAAAATCGACAAATCAGAAGTAAAAAATCCAGAATTCCGTCTCAAGAGGAATCACAGTATTGAGAGATTTTACCTAAGAAAATGTGGTTTTTGGTGTAAGAGATCCCTTGATATTGTGACATTTTTTTTTAATGACACGAGTTTCGAAGTAATTTTAAACTGCTTCTGCTTGAGAAAAAAAAAATGAAGTTTTTAATTTGTTCCGGTGATCCTCACAAAGTTTGAAGCGATTTGTTCTTAAAAACATAAGGTGCCAGCTCTTTTTACGTGTCAGTCGACTTCTTGTAATTCTTCTAAAATATAAAATTTTCACTCTCACAAGTGTCTTCTTAGTTCTGAATATAATATAATGTGTTTAACGATCAACTTTAAGAACAGATGAAGTGTCATATTCAGTTTTTCGGTGAGAAATACGCTTATTCATCAGTCATTAGATTAAAAGAGAAAGTACCTACCTCCAAAACGGATGCTATCCAACGGAACTATTTCATACTTTGCGCTACTTCTTGTCCTTGAATTCACGGCTAAGGGGAAAAAAATCGACAAATCAGAAGTAAAAAATCCAGAAATCCGTCTCAAGAGGAATCACAGAATTGAGAGATTTTACATAAGAAAATGTGGTTTTTGCTGTAACAGAACCCTTGATATTTTTTTTTTTTTAAAGATACGAGGCTTGACATACTTTTAAATTCCTTCTGCTGGGGTAAAAAGAAATTGAAGTTTTTAATATGTTTCGGTGATCCTCACAAAGTTTGAAGCTATTTGTTCTTAAAAACTTAAGGTGCCTGCTCTCTTTACGTGTCAGTCGACTTCTTGTTATCCTTCATAAATATGATTTTTTCACCCTCACAAGTGTCTTCTTACCTCTGAATATAATATAATGTGTTTTACAATCAACTCTGAGAACACTTGAAGTTGCATATTCGGCGTTTTCGCCGAGAAATACGCTTATTCAGCCATCATTATATAAAGAGAGAATGGACCTAAATCCAAAACGGATGCTAGCAGTTGGGACAATTTCACAATTTGTGCTACTTCTTGTCCTTGAAGTCACGGCTCTGGAAAAAAAAAAAAAAAAATCGACGAATCAGAAGTAAATAATTCAGAATTCCGACTCAAGAGGACACACAGTATTGAGAGATTTTACCTAAGGAAAAGTGGTTTTTGGAGTAACAGAAACCTTGATATTCTGAAAATGATTTTTTTTTTTAAGCCACGAGGCTCGACGTAATTTTAAACTGCTTATTCAGGTGGAAAAAAAATGTTTTTAAATATTT
This sequence comes from Birgus latro, assembly GCA_018397915.1. Lineage (NCBI taxonomy): Eukaryota > Metazoa > Arthropoda > Malacostraca > Decapoda > Coenobitidae > Birgus > Birgus latro. Next base: position 6,976 of record JAGKTI010016523.1, read on the forward strand.
TGGGTGATCCTCAGAATGTTTCAAGCCATTTGTTCTGGAAAACCTTAAGTGCAAGCTCTTTTTACCTGACAGTCGATATCTTGTTATCCTTCATAAATGTGACATTTTCACCCTCACAAGTGTCTTCTTAGTTCTGAATATAATATGTGTTTTACAATCAACTTTGAGAACACTTGAGGAAGTTGCATATACAGCGTTTTCGACGAGAAATACGTTTATTCAGCAATCATTAGATTAAAAGAGAATTGACCTACCTCTAAAACGGATGCTTTAAGCTAGAACTATTTCACAGTTTGCACTACTTTTTGTCCTTGAAGTCACGGCTAAGGGAAAAAAAAAAAATGACAAATCAGTTTACAATCCTGAATTCCGTCTCAGGTGGAATGACTGTATTGAGAGATTTTAGCTAAGTAAATCTTGTTTTTGGTGAAACAGAAACCTTGATATTGTGTTTTTTTTTTTTTTCGCCGCGACGAGGATCCACGTAATATTAAACTTCTTCTGCTGGAGGAAAAAAAATCGAAATTTTTAAATGTTCTCGGTGATCCTCACAATGTTTGAAGATTATTGTTCTTAAAAGCTTAATGTCCCAGGTCTCTTTATGTGTCATTCGACTTCCAGTAATTCTTTATAAATGTAACATTTTCACCCTCACAAGTGTCTTCTTAGTTCTGAATATAATATAATGTGTTTTGCAATCAACTTTGAGAACACTTGAGGAAGTTTCATATTCAGCGTTCTCGCAGACAAATACGTTTATTCAGCAATCATTAGATTAAAACAGAATGGACCTATCTCCAAAACGGGTGCTATCAGCCGGAACAATTTCACAATTTGCAATACTTCTTGTCCTTGAAGTCACGGCTAATGGAAAAAAAAAAATCGACAAATCAAAAGCAAATAATCCAGAATTCCGGCTCAATAGGAATCACAGTATTGAGAGATTTTACTTAAGGAAATGTGTTTTTTTGTGAAACAGAAACTTTGAAATTGTGAAAATGTTCGTTTCATTTAATTTTTTTTATTTTATTTTTTTAACCTACATGGCTCGACGTAATTTTAAACTGCTTTTGCTGGAGAAAAAAAAATGGTTTTTAAATTGTTTCGGTATTCCTCACAAGTTTTCGAGCCATTTGTTCTTAATAACCTAAGGTGCCACCTCTTTCTACGTGTCAGTCGACTTCTTCTTTTCCTTCAAAAATATAAAATTTTCACCATCAAAAGTGTCTTCTTAGTTCTGAATATAATATAATGTGTTTTACAATCAACTCTGAGAACAATTGAGGAAGTTGCATATTGAGCGTTTTCGCCGACAAATATGCTTATTCAGCCATCATTAGATTAAAAGAGAGAATGGACCTACCTCCAAAACTGATGCCATTAGCCGAAACTATTCCACAATTTGCACTACTTCTTGTCCTTGGAGTCACGGCTAAGGGAAAAAAATCGAAAAAACAGTTTATAATCCAGAATTCCGTCTCAAGACGAATCACTGTATTGAGAGATATTACCTAAGTAAATCTGGTTTTTGGTGTAACAGAAACCCTGATAATGTGCTTTTTTTTTTTTTACCGCAAAGAGACTCGACGTAATATTAAACTGCTTCTGCTGGAGAAAAAAAAAAATCGTTTTTAAATTGTCTCGGTGCTCCTCACAATGTTTGATGATTTTTGCTCTTAAAACCATAATGTGCCAGCTCTCTTTATGTATCATTCGACTTCTAGTAATTCTTCATAAATGTAACATTTTCACCCTCACAAGAGTCTTCTTAGTTCTGAATATAATATAATGTGTTTTGCAATCAACTTTGAGAACACTTGAGGAAGTTTCACATTCAGCGTTCTCGCCGAGAATTACGCTTATTCAGCCATCATTAGATTAAAAGAGAATGGACATGCCTCCAAAACGGATGCTATCAGCCGGAATTATTTCATAATTTGCACCACTTCTTGTCCTTGTTGTAACGGCTAAGGGGAAAAAATCGAAAAATCTGAATAAATAATCGAGAATTCCGTTTCAAGAGGAATCACAGTATTGAGAGATTTTTCCTAAGGATTTTTTTTTTGGGGGGGGTGTAACAGAAACCTTGATATTGTGCAAAAGTTCGTGTTTTTTTTTTTTTTTTACAATCATCATTCCCGACGTACTTTTGAATTGTTTCTGCTGGAGAAAAAAAAAATCTTTTTTAAATTGTGTCTTTCATGCTCACAATGTTTCTAGCATTTGTTCTTATAACCTTAACGTGCCAGCTCTCTTTACGTGTCAGTCGACTTCTTGTAATTCTTAATAAATGTAACATTTTTACCCTCATTAGTGTCTTCTTAGTTCTGAATTTAATATAATGTGTTTTACGATCAACTTTGAGAACACTTGAGGAGGTTGCATATTCAGCGTTTTCGACGAGATAAACACTCATTCATTAATCTTTAGATTAAAAGAGAATGGACCTATCTCCAAAACGGATGCTATCATTCGGAACAATTTCACAATTTCCACTACTTCTTGTCCTTGAAGTCACGGCTAAGGAAAAAAAAATAATCGACAAATCAGAAGCAAATAATCCAGAATTCCGTCTCAAGAGGAATCACAGTATTGAGAGATTTTACCTAAGGATTTTTTTTTTGGGGGGGGGTGTAACAGAAACTTTGATATTGTGCAAAAGTTCGTGTTTTTTTTTTACAATCATGATTCCCGACGTACTTTTAAATTGCTTCTGCTGGAGAAAAAAAAATAATCGTTTTTAAATTGTGTCGGTGATGCTCACAATCTTTCTAGCATTTGTTCTTATAAACTTAAGTGCCAGCTCTCTTTACGTGTCAGTCGACTTCTTGTAATTCTTCATAAATGTGACATTTTCACCCTCATTAGTGTCTTCTTAGTTCTGAATATAATATAATGTGTTTTACAATCATCTTTGAGAACACTTGAGGAGGTTGCATATTCAGAATTTTCGACGAGATAAACACTTATTCATTAATCATTAGATTAAAAGAGAATGGACCTATCTCCAAAACGGATGCTATCATTCGGAACAATTTCATAATTTGTGCTACTTCTTGTCCTTGAAGTCACGGCTAAGGGAAAAAAAAAAAAATCGTCAGATCAGAAGCAGATAATCCAGAATTCCGTCTCAAGAGGAATCACAGTATTGAGATTATTCGTAATTAAATGTGGTTTTTGGTGTAACAGAAACCTTGAAATTGTGAATATGTTCGTTTTATTTATTTTTTATTTTTTTCCAGCCACCTGGCTCGACGTAATTTTATACTGCTTCTGCTGGGGGGGAAAATGGTTTTTTAATTGTTTCGGTGATCCTCACAATGTTTCGAGACATTTGTTCTTAATAACTTGAAGTGCCACCTCTTTTTTACGTGTCAACCGACTTCTTTTTATAATTCATAAACATAACATTTTCACCCTCAAAAGAGTCTTCTTAGTTCTAAATATAATCTAATGTGTTTTACAATCAGCTTTGAGAACACTTGAGTAAGTTGCATATTCAGCGTTTTTGACGAGAAATACGCTTATTCAACCATCATTAGATTAAAAGATAATGGACCTACCTCCAAAACGGATGCTATCAGCCGGAACTATTTCACAATATGCACTACTTCTTGTCCTTGAAGTCATGGCTAAGGGAAAAAAAATAAAAATCGACAAATCAGTCAATGATCCAGAATTCAGTTTTATGAGGAATCACTGTATTGATAGATGTTACCTAAGTAAATGTGGTTTTTGGTGTAACAGAAACCTTGATAGTGTGCATTTTTTTTTTTTTTTACCGCGACGAGGCTTGACGTAATTTTAAACTACTTCTGCTGGAGAAAAAAAAAAGTTTTTAAATTGTCTCGGTGATCCTCACAATGTTTGAAGCTTTTTGTTCTTAAAAACCTTAAGGTGCCAGCTCTCTTTACGTATCAGTGGACTTCTTGTAATTCTTCTAAAATGTAACATTTTCACTCTCACAAGTGTCTTCTTAGTTCTGAATATAATATAATGTGTTTAACGATCAACTTTAACAACACATGAAGTTGGATAGTCAGTGTTTTCGTTGAGAAATACGCTTATTCACCAGTCATTAGATTAAAAGAGAATGGACCTACCTCCAAAACGGATGCTATCAGACGGAACTATTTCAAACTTTGCACTACTTCTTGTCCTTGAAGTCACGGCTAAGGGGAAAAAAATCGACAAATCAGAATAAATAATCCAGAATTCCGTCTCAAGAGGAATCACAGTATTGAGAAATTTTACCTAAGGAAATGTGTTTTTTGGTGTAACATAAACCTTGATATTGTGCAAAAGTTCGTGTTTTTTTTTTTACAACCAAGATTCCCGACGTACTTTTAAATTGCTTCTGGAGGAAAAAAAAAATCGTTTTTAAATTGTCTCGGTGATGCTCACAATGTTTCTTCCTTTTGTTTTTATTAACTTAAGGTGTCAGCTCTCTTTACGTGTCAGTCGACTTCTTGTTATCCTTCATAAACGTGACATTTTCACCTTCGCTATTGTCTTCTTAGTTCTCAATATAATATAATGTGTTTTACAGTCAACTTTGAGAACACTTGAGGGAGTTGCATATTGAGCGTTTTCGACGAGAAATACGCTTATTCAGCAATCATTAGATTAAAACAGAATGGACCTATCTCCAAAACGGATGCTGTCAGCCGGAACAATTTCACAATTTAAACTACTTCTTGTCCTTGAAGTCACGGCTAAGGGGAAAATAGTCGACAAATCAGAAGCAAATAATCCAGAATTCCGTCTCTAGAGGAATCACAGTATTGAGAGATTTTACTTAAGGAAATGTGGTTTTCGGTGTAACACAAACTTTGAAATTGTGAAAATGGTCGTTTTATTTATTTATTTATTTTTTTTAAACCCACCAGGCTCGACGTAATTTGAAACTGCTTCTGCTGGAGAAAAAAAAATGGTTTTTAAATTTTTTCGGTGATCTTCACAATGTTTCAACCCATTTGTTCTTAATAACCTAAGGTGCCACCTCTCTTTGCGTGTCAGTCGACTTCTTGTTATCCTTCATAAACATAACATTTTCACCCTCACAAGTGTCTTCTTAGTTCTGAATATAATATAATGTGTTTTACAATCAACTTTGAGAACATTTGAGGAAGTTGCATATTCAGCGTTTTCGACGAGAAATACGCTTATTAACCCATCATTAGATTAAAAGAGAACTGACCTACCTCCAAAACGGATGCTATCAGCCGGAACTATTTCACAATATGCACTACTTCTTGTCCTTGATGTCATGGCTAAGGGAAAAAAAAAATTAAATTCGGCAAATCAGTCAATAATCCAGAATTTCGTTTTATGATTAATCACTGTATTGAGATGTTTTACCAAAGTAAATAAGGTTTTTGGTGAAACAGAAACCTTGATAGTGTGTATTTTTTTTTTTTTTTTTTACCGCGAAGAGGCTCGACGTAATTTTAAAGTACTTCTGTTGGAGAAAAAAAACAGTTTTTAAATTGTCTCGTTGATCCTCACAATGAAGCTTTTTGTTCTTAAAAACCCTAAGGTGCCAGCTCTCTTTACGTGTCAGTGGACTTCTTGTAATTCTTCTAAAATGTAACATTTTCACCCTCACAAGTGTCTTCTTTGTTCTAAATATAATATAATGTTTAATGATCAACTTTGAGAACACATAAAGTTGCATATTCAGCGTTCTCGCCGAGAAGTACGCTTATTCAGCAGTAATTACATTAAAAGAGAAAGTACCTACCTCCAAACGGATGCTATCGGACGGAACTATTTCATAATTTGCACTACTTCTTGTCCTTGAATTCACGGTTGAGGGGGAAAAAATCGACAAATAAGAACAATCCAGAATTCCGTCTCAAGAGGAGTCACAGTACTGAGAGATTTTACCTAAGAATATGTGGTTTTTGCTGTAACAGAACCTTTGATACTGACACTTTTTTTTTTATGACAAGAGGCTCGACGTAATTTTAAACTGCTTCTCCTGGAGAAAAAAGAAAATGAAGATTTTGATTTCTTTCGGTGATCCTCACAAAGTTTGAAGCTATTTGTTCTTAAAAACATAAGGTGCCAGCTCTCTTTACGGGTCATTCGACTTCTTGTTATCCTTCTTAAATGTGAGATTTTGACCCTAACAAGTGTCTTCTTACTTCTGAATATAATGTAATGTGTTTTAGAATCAGCTTTGAGAACACTTGAGGAAGTTGCATATTCAGCGTTTTCGCCGGGAAATATGCTTATTCAGCCATCATTAGGAAAAAAGATAATGGACCTATCTCCAAAACGAATGGTATCAGCTGGAACAATTTCACAATTTGTACTACTTCTTGTCCTTGAAGTCATGGCTGTGGAGAAAAAAAATCGACAAATCGTAAGTAAATAATCCAGAATTCCGACTCAAGAGGAATCACAGTATTGAAAGATTTTACCTAAGGAAGTGTGGTTTTTGGAGTAACAGAAACCTTGATATTGTGTAAATGATCGTTTTTTTTTTCTTTTAAGCCACGAGGCTCAACGTAATTTTAAACTGCTTATACACGTGAAAAAAAAAGTGAAGTTTTTAAATTGTTTCGGTGACCCTAGAATATTTCAAGCCATTTGTTCCTGAAAACCTTTGGTGCCAGCTCTCTTTACGGGACAGTCGACTTCTTGTTATCCTTCATAAATGTGACATTTTCACCCTCACTAGTGTCTTCTTAGTTCTGAATATAATACAATGTGTTTTACAATAAACTTTGAGAACACTTGAGGAAGTTGCATATTCAGCGTTTTCGCCGAGAAATACGCTTATTCAGCAATCATTAGATTAAAAGAGAATGGACCTACCTCCAAAACGGATGCTTTCAGCCGGAAGTCTTTCACAATTTGCACTACTTCATGTCCTTGAAGTCTCGGCTAAGGGAAAAAAAAAAAAAAAATCAGCTTATAATCCAGAATTCCGTCTGAAAAGGAATCATTGTATTGAGAGATTTTACCTAAGGAAATGTGGTTTTCGGAGCAAAAGAAACATTGATATTGTGAAAATGTGTGTTTTTTTTTAAGCCACGAGACTCGACGTAATTTTAAACTGCGTATGCACGTGGAAAAAAAATGAAGTTTTTAAATTGTTTCGGTGATCCTCAGAATGTTTCAGGCCCTAGAATATTTCAAGCCATTTGTTCTTGAAAACATAAGGTGCCAGCTCTCTTTACGTGTCACTCGACATCTTATCCGTCATAAATGTGAATTTTGACCCTCGAAAGTGTCTTCTTAGTTCTGAATATAATATAATGTGTTTTAAAATCATCTTTGAGAACACTTGAGGTGCTTGCATATTCAGCGTTTTCGCCGAGATATACGCTTATTCAGCCATTATTAGATTAAAAGAGAATGGACCTACCTCCAAAAGGGATGCTTTCAGCCGGAACTATTTCACAATATGCACTACTTCTTGTCCTTGAAGTCACGGCTAAGGGAAAAAAAATCGACAAATCAGTTTATAATCCAGAAACCCGTCTCAAAAGGAATCACTGTATTGAGAGATTTTAAATGAGTACATCTGGTTTTTCGTGTAACAGAAACCTTGATATTGTGCATTTTTTTTTTTCCCCGCGACGAGGCTCGACGTAATATTAAACTGCTTTTGCTGGAAAAAAAAGAAATCGGTTTTTAAATTGTCTCGGTGATCCTCACAATGTTTGAAGATTTTTGTTCTTAAAAACCTAATGTGCCAGCTCTCTTTATGTGTCATTCGACATCAAATAAGTCTTCATAAATGTAACATTTTCACCCTCACAAGTGTCTTCTTAGTTCTGAATATAATATAATGTGTTTTGCAATCAACTTTGAGAACATTTGAGGAAGTTTCACATTCAGCTTTCTCGCCGAGAAATACGCTTATTCAGCCATCATTAGATTAAAAGAGAATGGACATACCTCCAAATCGGATGCTACCAGCCGGAACTATTTCATAATTTGCACTACTTCTTGGTCTTGAAGCCACGGCTAATGAAAAAAAAAAATCGACAAATCAGAATAAATAATCCAGAATTCCGTCTCAAGAGGAATCACAGAATTGAGAAATTTTACCTCAGGAAATGTGGTTTTGGGTGTAACAGAAACCTTGATATTGTGCAAAAGTTTTTTTTTTTTTTTACAACCAGGATTCCCGACGTACTTTTAAATTGCTTCAGCTGGAGAAAAAAAATAGTTTTTTAATTGTCTCGGTGCTGCTCACAATGTTTCCAGCTTTTGTTCTTATAAACTTAAGGTGTCAGCTCTCTTTACGTTTCAGTTGACTTCTTGTTATCCTTCATCAATGTGACTATTGTCTTCTTAATTCTGAATATAATATAGTGTGTTTTACAATCATCTTTGAGAACTCTTGGGGAAGTTGCATATTCAGCGTTCTCGACGAGAAATACGCTTATTCAGCAATCATTAGATTAAAAGAGAATGGACCTATCTCGAAAACGGACACTATCAGGGGGAACAATTTCAAAATTTGCACTACTTCTTGTTCTTGAAGTCAAGACTAAGGGGAAAAAAATCGACAAAACGGAAGCAAATAATCCAGAATTCCGTCTCAAGACGAATCACAGTATTGAGAGATGTTACTAAGGGAAATGTGGTTTTTGGTGTAACAGAAACCTTGAAATTATGAAAATGTTTGTTTTATTCATTTATTTTTATTTTATTTTTTAAGCCTCCAGAATCGACGTCATTTTAAACTGCTTGTGCTGGAGTTAAAAAAAAATGGTTTTAAATTGTCTCGGTAATCCTCACAATGTTTCAAGCCATTTGTTCTTAATAACCTTAGGTGCCACCTCTCTTTACGTGTCAGTCGACTTCTTGTTTTCCTTCATAAATGTGACATTTTCACCCTCACAAGTGTTTTCTTAGTTCTGAATATAATATAATGTGTTTTACAATCAACTTTGAGAACACTTGAGGAAGTTGCATATTCAGCGTTTTCGCCGACAAATACACTTATTCAGCCATCATTAGGTAAAAAAAAAAATGGACCTATCTCCAAAACGAATGCTATCAGCCGGAACAATTTCACAATTTGTACTACTTCTTGTCCTTGAAGTCACGGCTGTGGGAAAAAAAATCGACAAATCAGAAGTAAATTATCCACAATTCCGACTCAAGAGGAATCAGCACTGAGAGATTTTACCTAAGGAAATGTGGTTTTTGGTGTAACATTAACCCTGATGTGATTTTTTTTTCTTTTTAAGCCACGAGGCTCGACGTAATTTTAAACTGCTTATGCCCGTGAAAGAAATTAAGTTTTTAAATTGTTTCGGTGATCCTCAAAATGTTTCAAGCTATTTGTTCTTGATGCCAGCTCTCTTTAAGTGTCAGTCGACTTCTTGTTATCCTTCATAAATGTGACATTTTCACCCTCACAAGTGTCTTCTTAGTTCTGAATATAATATAATGTGTTTTACAATCAACTTTGAGAACACCTGAGGAAGTTCCATATTCAGCGTTTTTGCTGAGAAAAACGCTTATTCAGCCATCATTAGATTAAAAGAGAATGGACCTACCTCCAAAACGGATGCTTTCAGCCGGAACTATTTCACAATTTGCACTACTTCTTGTCCTTGAAGTCACGGTTAAGGGACAAAAAAATATCGACAAATCAGTTTATAATCCAGAATTCCATCTCAAGAGTAATCACTGCACTGAGAGATATTACCTAAGTAAATCTGGTTTTTGGTGTAACAGAAACCTTGATATTGTGATTTTTTTGTTTTTTACCGCGACGAGGCTCGACGTAATATTAAACTGCTTCTGATGGAGAAAAAAAATCGAAGTTTTTAAATTGTCTCGGTGATCCTCAAAATGTTTGAAGATTTTTGTTCCTAAAAACCTAATGTGCCAGATCTCTTTATGTGTCATTCGACTTCTAGTAATTCTTCATAAATGTAATATTTTCACCCTCACAAGTGTCTTCTTAGTTCTGAATATAATATGTGCTTTGAAATCAACTTTGAGAACACTTGAGGAAGTTTTATATACAGCGTTCTCGCCGAAAAATACGCTTATTCAGCCATCATTAGGTTAAAGGAGAATGTACATACCTCCAAAACGGATGCTATCAGCGGGACTATTTCATAATTTGCTCTACTTCTTGTCCTTCACGTCACGGCTAAAGGAAAAAAAAAAAAAAGATCGGCAAATCAGAATAAATAATCCAGAATTCCGTCTCAAGAGGAATCACAGTATTGTGAGATTTTACCTAAGGAAACTTGGGTTTTGGTGTAACAGAAACCTTGAAACTGTGAAAATGTTCGTTTTATTTATTTTTTTTTTTAACCACCTGGATCGACGTATTTTTAAACTGCTTCTGCTGGAGAAAAAAAAAAAAGTATTATAAATTGTTTCGGTAATCCTCTCAATGTTTCAAGCCATTTGATCTTAATAACCTAAGGTGCCACCTCTCTTTACGTGTCAGTCGACTTCTTGTTATCCTTCATAAACATAGCTTTTTCACCCTCACAATCGTCTACTTAGTTCTGAATATAATATAAAGTATTTAACAATTAAATTTGAGAACACTTGAGGAAGTTGCATATTCAGCGTTTTCGACGAGAAATACGCTTATTCAGCCATCATTAGATTAAAAGAGAATGGACCTACCTCCAAAACAAATGCTATCAGCCGGAACTATTTCACAATATGCACTACTTCTTGTCCTTAAAGTCAGGGCTAAGGGAAAAAAAAATAAAAATCGAGAAATCAGTCAATAATCCAGGATTCCGTCTTAATTCACTGTATTAAAAGATGTTACCTAAGTAAATGTGGTTTTTGGTGTAACAGAAACATTGATAGTGTGCATTTTTTTTTTTTTTTTTTACCGCGACGAGGCTCGACGTAATTTTAAACTACTTCTGCTTGAGAAAAAAAAAAGTTTTTAAATTGCCTCAGTGATCCTCACAATGTTTGAAGCTTTTGTTCTTAAAAACCCTAAGGTGCCAGCTCTCTTTACGTGTCAGTCGACTTCTTGTAATTCTTCTAAAATGTAACATTTTCACAATCACACGAGTGTCTTCTTAGTTCTGAATACAATATGTGTGTAACGATCAACTTTAACATCACATGAAGTTGCATATTCAGCGATATCGCCGAGAAATACGCTTATTCATCAGTCATTAGATTAAAAGAGAAAGTACCTACCTAAAAAACGGATGCTATCAGACGGAACTATTTCATAATTTGCACTACAACTTGTCCTTGATTTCACGGCTAAGGGGAAAAAAATCGAAAACTCAGAAGTGAGTAATCCAGAATTCCGTCTCAAGAGGAATCTCAGTATTGAGAGATTTTACGTAAGAAAATGTGATTTTTGGTGTAACAGAAACCATGATATTGTGACATTTTTTTTATGACACGAGGCTCCACGTAATTTTAAACTGCTTCTGCTGGAGAAAAAAAAAAATGGTTTTTAATTTGTTTCGGTGATCCTCACAAAGTTTGAAGCTTTGTTCTTAAAAACATAAGGTGCCAGCTTTCTTTACGTGTCAGTCGACTTCTTGTTATCCTTCATAAGTGTGATATTTTCACCCTCACAAGTGTCATCTTACTTCTGAATATAATGTAATGTGTTTTGCAATCAACTTTGAGAACTCTTTAGGAAGTTGCATATTCAGCGTTTTCGCCGAGAAATACGGTTATTCAGCCATCATTAAATAAAGAGAGAATGGACCTATCTCCACAACGAATGCTATCAGCTGGAACAATTTCACAATTTGTGCTACTTGTCCTTGACGTCACGGCCGTGGGAAAAAAAAAAAAAATCGACAAATCAGAAGTAAATAATCCAGAATTCCGACTCAAGAGGAATCACAGTATTGAGAGATTTTACCTAAGGAAATGTGGTTTTCGGAGTAACAGAAACCTTAAAATTGTGAAAATGTTCGTTTTTTTTTTTTTTAAGCCACGAGGCTCGACGTAATTTTAAACTGCCTATGCACGTGAAAAAATTGTTTCGGTGATCCTCAGAATGTTTCAAGCCATTTGTTCTAGGTAACATAATGTGCAGCTCTCTTAATGTGTCAGTCGACTTCTTGTTATCCTTCATAAATGTGACATTTTCACCCTCACAAGTGTATTCGTAGCTCGATCGGTAGAGAGTTGACATACGGTCCCGTGGGACCCAGGTTCGAATCCTCGCTGGTGCAGGGAACAGTTTAAGGATTTGAATTTCATTAAATCAGGCTTTACTGATCTACCAGAAGACCCGCCGACATGTCGTAAAAATGACCCCGCTAATACCAATACACCAGTCCTGTATGAGACAGCCCTAGCATGTATTCAATATGGACGGTGGGAGTTAAGCGCCGAAGTGGTGACATGTAGATTGTAGGAGGACGACTGGGCCTTCATAGCAGGCTGTGAAGCCTATGCCCAG
>JAGKTI010016524.1:0-19371 GCA_018397915.1 Birgus latro
TACCATCTCTCCAATTCTTAAATCTTTCCTCCGCCTCCTTTTCATTCTCCGCAATCGGTAAATAATCTAATGAAACTCTTTTTGTGACCCCCATGCAGTCCTGAGGTAAAACTTTCCAGTTTTGCATTTAGGTCCATTCAGGTGATGTCCATTTAACTTTTTAATTGGAATCAAAGGTCATTATTAAGTTCCTCACAGCACAAACATTTTTTGTGGCTTCACGAAGCACAAAACATTTCCTGTAATTGCTATTTGCACCTGAGAATTTTCGGATAAGCGGGACTTTGGTGTTATTATTAACAGAACTTCTTGTATTATCTCCTAGTAAAGAACAGATGCATTATTCCCCTGTCTCTGGCAGGTGGGCGGCAGCAAGTGGCTGTGGCCATGGACGTGAGCGAGAGGAGGAGTGTGGAGGACGCCATGAAGTCAGCCCAGGACCAGTGTGGCGCCCCGCCCTCCCTGCTAGTCAGCTGTGCCAGCGTGTTCACCACAGCTCCCATCTTAGAGACTGATGGTGACTCCTGGCAGAAAAATATTGATATCAACCTGACGGTCAGTTCCAAGTTGTTACGACCATTTCAGTGTTTAATAGTACATGATATAAAAAGTAACAGAAAATGCTTAAACTATTATGAAATTAATACTTATACTCAGGCAACAATGATTCTAGCATTATTATCATATTTTACTCCGCAGGGAACTTTCTTGGTAACACAGGCTTTCACAACATCACTGCTGGAAAATGGGAAGGATCCCAAGGGAGCAGTAGTGAATATTGCAAGTATTGTGGGGAAAACTGGCCGTACCAATAGGAGTGGCTATACTGCCAGTAAAGGAGGAGTTATTTCACTCACCAAGACGTGTGCTGCGGAATTGGCGAGGTAACTAAACCATATAGGCATGCAGACAATGGACTGATCATAGTTTCCATGTACAGTACTTGCTTTAATGCTGGTAATCACTTTCCTCATATATAAAGAACGATTTTTTATGTAACATGATTCATTCATACTGAAGCGTAAGTTACTGAAACTCCATCCCATTTCAGCAAAACCATACGTGTAAATTGTGTGCTTCCTGGACTGACTGACACACCAATGTCTGCAGGTGTAAGAAAGGAGTCACGTGAGAACTTCATGCAGCTCAGACCACTGGGTAGAGCTGGTCGCCCTGAAGGTTAGTGGAGGCATTGAGTAGGTCGATGTTGAGATGACTGGTGCTGGATTTGTGAGGTGATAATATTTAATATGCCGGGTGTAGACGTCTGACACCAGGAAGAAGAGTGGCTGGGAGGGTGAGGTGTCATTTTAGCCCCAGGCATCACTAGGTTATATGTTCAGATTCTTTCATCCATGGCTCTGCTGTTACACAGACTAAATAAATTCACTTTACTTAAGTGGGCACAAAAATGGTTGGAGAACAGAAGTGCATTTTCAAATATTCGTACTAACCAAATGTGAATACTGCAATAGAAAACTGATTTCTATGAAAATGTTTATAGATTTACTTTTACACGAATACTGAATCAGATTAAGAAAGGCAGGAACCTCATGTAAAGAAATCGCGTGAACGCAACAGTTTCGTTAGATTTAAGGTAAAATATAATATAAACGATACGGTCCTTTTTTTTTTTCCTGCGAAGATGAAGGAGCCTGATGACATCAAGTCAGCTGTGAGGAATGCATTAATTGTTTCGTGTACGTGACCGATATTTCCTCTGCAAACTCTGTACGTTGTATAGTAATAAGAGCAGTGATTGCCATGCATGATAACACTGTCATAAACACAGTACCTATGAACAAGAAACTTATATTATGAGAATATTAACAATGACAATTCTCACTCTATATGTTTTGCTATAAGTTTTTACATATACTACAATCAAAATGTCTTCTAGTCTCTCGCTGCCTGCCCAGCATGGGCCCCCATCCTATCTAACACCCACTACATCACCTTGCAGACCATACTAACCAATGTCCCACCCATCATTACTGGCTGCACCAAAACCACTCCCACAGCTCACTTCATCATCATCATCATCTTCGTTTTTCGTCCTTCTGTTCCATATTCAATCTGGGGTTGGACGTGCGATGGCTTATCTCCACTGCTTCCTATCCTGGATTAAATCTTCTCCAATACCCAGTCTTTCCATATCTTGCGTTTCAACACTTTTCCAGGTCTTCTTAGGCCTTCCTGGCGGTCGACGTCCTACCACTTCCAGTTCCTCTGCTATTCTCACACAGCTCCCTTCCTCCCTCCTCCTCACGTGACCAAACCATCTAAGCCGTTTCTGCCTCAAGATGATATCGAGATTCTTCACCCCACATCTTCTGGTTACCTCCTCACTCAAAACTCTGTCCTTCCATCTCACTCCCGCCATGAATCTTAACATTCTACGATCAGTACTCCTCAGAACATTCATCAGTCTCTCTGTAAAAGCCCATGTTTCAGCACCATATATCAATACTGGTCTAATGCAGGCTTCATATATTTTACTTCTGTGCCTCAGTGGTATGTGTTTGTTGACCAATAGGCTAGCTATTTCCTTTCACTTTAACCATGCTAACGCCACTCTTGTTCTGACTGATCTCTCCACCCCTGCTTCGCAGTCCAATATATCTCCTAGATAACAGAACTGCTGCACTTCCTGTAGTGTTCCCCCATTCACCTCTAGCGCATCCTCTGCTTCATCTCCCTCCGCCTCTCTTCTTATGCAGGCTGGGCAGCGGAAATTTTGCACTCCTCTCAAATTCTGCAGACCTGAAACCCCTTCTATGGCACCACTTATTACACTCCGTGCACAACACTGAGTTCACTCCTACTCCTCTGCCACAGCATCCACATGGCCATTTTCCTGACTGAATTCTTTCTACTGGTTTCTTGCCTGTCACCATTACCTTTGTCTTATCCATATTTATTTTCATTCCCCTCTTCTCCATTCCATTTTTCCATCTATTAAGCATTTCCACTACTTCTTCCTTAGTCTCCGCTGTCAGCACTAGGTCATCGGCATACAGCAATTCCTATGGGTCTTCTCTCCTACATTCCCGTGTTGCCTCCTCCATTACTATGTTAATTAGCAATGGACTGAATGCTGACCCTTGATGTACCCCAACTCCTATTCCAAAATTTCCTGATGTTCCTGCTATTGTCTTGACTTTTGATCTTGTATCAATATAGAGAGACATGACAGCTGCAGTGAGTCTCTTATGCACATTCTGTCCTCTCAAGGCCCACTCTTTAACTCTCCTTGGTACTCTGTCAAAAGCTTTTTCCAAGTACACAGACACATGGTACAAGCATTTCCTCCTTTGTTGAAACTTTTCCTGCAACTATCTCATGATGAATATTGCATCTATTGTGGATTTACCTGCGCAAAATCCAAACTGTCGGTTATCTATCTTCACTGTCTGCTTCAGCCTTCCTTCCAGTACCTTTGCGCATATCTTCATTTCATGCTCCAACAGTCTGACTCCTCGGTACTTTCCACATAGAAAGGCATCTCCTTTATAAATTGGCCAGCTATCTCTCCAGTCCTCAGGTGGTTGTCCTCCTACTAAGATGTTATTAAAAATCCTTGTCAGTTCTTTTACACCAGTACTTCCAGCCTTTTTTATCAGATCAGCTGTTATACCTGTTGGGCCTGGAGCTTTCCCGGACTTCATTTCCTTTAAGACTATCTCCACTTCAGCTTCTGTTATCATTGCAACTGGCCCTTCAACTTTTCCCATCTCTTCGATCTCATAATTATTTTCTTCATTTAACAGTTCCTCAAAGTACCTCTTCCACCTTTCCAGTATTTCTGCCTCATCAGTTTTTATTTCCCCATTTTCATCCTTAACAAACTTAGCTCCCACCACGTCTTTCCTCTCCTTCCTCATCTGTCTTGCAATTTTAAACATTTTTGTCCGTCCTTGTGCACTCTCCAGATCTCTACTCCAAATTTCCCAGGCCACCCTTTTTGCTCTGGCCACTTCTCTATTTGCCTGTCATTTCTTTTCATTATATTCTCTTCTGTCTTTTTCCCTTCTAGTTCTCTGCTATACTTTAAATGCTCTTTGCTTCTCACTTATCGCCTGCATCACCTCCTCATACCACCACCACGTCTCTCTTTTTCTCCTGTGATCTGTTGTTTCTCCACAGACTTCCCTCGCAGCCTCTGTTATATTATCCCTGAAGTGTTTCCAATCGCCTCTCTGTCTCTCATTTCTTTTCTTAAAACTCTCTTCAAATTGTAGTCTTATCTCCTCATCCTTCAACTTCCTCTCCTTTACTCTTTTAACACCCTTCCTCATCTTTCTTCCTTTCATATTTGTCACTCTTAGATCAGTAGCTAATAGTCTACGTTGTGGTAGACATGCTTCACCTGGTATAACTTTACAGTCTTTCACTTTATTATCTTGCTCCTTTCTCATCAGCATAAAATCATTTTAAGTTTCTACACCTCCACTTTTGTAAGTTATCAACTTCTCTCTTTCCTTTTTGAACGTCGTTTTTATAATTTTCAAATCCTTACCCTGGCAGAACACCAGTATCCTCTCTCCCTCTCTATTTCTCTCTCCAAAGCCGAAGACTCCCATAACTTCCTCATATCCTCTCCGGTCAGTACCAATGTGTCCATTCAAGTTTCCAGCAATGATCATTACCTCAGAGTCGGGTACTCGTGCTACGTCATCAAGTTTTCCCCAGAATGCCTGTGTTTCGTCATCAGGTCTACCAATCTGTGGCGCATATGCAGAAAAAATATGCCAACTCTTTCCAGCCACTACAACCTTAACCTTCATCAACCTAGGAGACATTCTCTCCACTTCTGTCACATCCTCAACTAACTCCTCCCTCACCAACATTCCCACACCTCCGGTTCCTTTCTTCTCCCCTGACCACCAGAACTTGTACCTCTCCTTACTCCCACTAAACATTCTGCATCCCATTCCCTTATACTGCACCTCCTGTACGCAGCACAAGTCAACTGCCCTCCTTCCTAACATCTCCACCACCTCTCCACTTCTTCCCACCATCGTTCCAACATTTACTGTGCACGCCCGCAACGCACCTCCTCTTCTAGCATGATCAGTATACCCGGAGATTCTTAGCACCCCCTGCCTATTCAAAGGCTGCCCGGGACTGGGGGCCATTTCTATGAGTGGAATAGTCATCATAGTTGACTGGGCCATTTGGTTTTCCTGCCACGGATGGCCTTCCTGACTGGCAAAACCACAGTTTTAAGCGGTGGGCCTGGCCTTTACCTGTTTTGGTATAACCTGCAAGGCAGCAGGTGGTTTGAATTTAGAGTTTCCTTCTCTAAGCCTTTGCCTGAAAAGGCCTAAACTGCAAGGCAACAGGTGACTTGAAATCAGAGTTTTCCTTCTCCTAACCTTTGCCTAAAGAGGCATGCCTTGCAAGGCATCAGGTAATTGGATGGCCATTGACTCCAGAGGAGTTCATCTCCCCTCTGAGTGGTTTTGTTTTTCATCCACCTGGGTGTCCAAGGCGGAGCCGGTTTAGTCGCCGGCAACCCGACCATGTGGCTGGTTGTACTGGGTTACATGGTACCAGTAACAAGGCTACTGCCTCGACCACACTCCCACAGCTCACTTACTCTTTAAAACTAAAGTCATCGCTATTAGAGAATATCTTGATATGAGAGGCATACAGTTCTATGTGGCAGCCTACCCCAGCACACATTTCCCCTGTCATTATATAACAGGGCCACACAACTCAACTAGGCATATAAAACAATCACGCACAAACATTACCAGACCCTCCTCAACATCATCCAACCTCCAAACATTCGAGCATTAGCAACGAAGAAACAGAAACATACTCATTTCCTGCGCAGATCAATACATCTCATTCAGAACACTGTATTACAAGCTGCTCCGCTCAAAGTTCCCCATAAACAGAGATACTCTTAAACAGACCTGATCGAGTACAACAAGCTAGATTCAGATTAGGACATCACCAATCCACTTCAGTATAGATTCAGGTTCGGTGAAACCGAAGACTACAAATGCCGCGCTTTTACAATGGACCCACACAATACAACACACATAATGGAGCGCTGCACAGCACATACCACCCTAAGACGCAGACACAGCATCAACGGGGTAACGAATCTGTGGGAAGAACCCAATGGGGTAATTGCTTACCGGTGGTTGATGGATCTGCTTGGCCAGACAGATTGAGGTTAAGCAACAACAACAACAACAAAGTATGAAATCTTATGTGCTAGGTAGTACTGCAGAAGATTATGTTATGAGATTCAGTATAACATAAGCAAAATGGGATAATAGGTAAACTAGCAAGGTCTTTATCCTGGTAAGGCTTACTCCTAAATTACTTACAAGATTGTGGCCATGGGGTAGGTTACCAAATCACATGGTATAACCTTCTATATTCCGTAGCGACAGAGGTAATAATAATGAGCATTCAGAGACTGAAACACCGCCTTACAAATGGTCTAAGGGAGGGATATTTGACTTGCCCCTGTGGTGTAAAACTTCGACTGATTGATCTAAAAATCGAATTACTTCATTCTTGCCTGACTCTACCCTTTCACCAAGTTTGGTCCAAATTGGATCAAAATTGTCAAAGTTGTTCTTACATTATTCTCTGAATCAAATCTCTTCGCCCTTCGTTTACCCCTCAATTCCTCCACTAACTTTGGTCCAAACTGTAATGTAAACTGTCCGATTCGTAGGGTGGAACATTTTACCTTGCCTTCTGGCCTTGACTGTTGATTTAACGTTAGGAGAATTGAACACTTCCTTCTTTTCTTTCCTTCAAGCCTTCCATAAAATTTGCCATGAATTGGCTTAAAATCGTTGACGCTGACCATGCCATTTGACTTTGATCTTTGATCTTTCTGTGTGACCTTTGCCTTTGACTGATTGTTCTCAAATTCCAGTTCCTACATCCTTGCTTTTCCCTGAACCCATATGGACAGCTTGGTGTAAACTGGACAAAAATAGCTTAGGTAGATCTTAGTATGCGACTTTGACTTTTATCTTATTATTATAAAAAAAAATAATAAATCAACCTATTTGCTGATAGCCACTTGTCCCACCAAGGATGGTCCATATGAGAGGAATTTTGTCAGTTATTTTCTTCTCACACAGACACACACGGGAAGAGCCTTGTCACTCCTCTGTGACTGACTATGATTGGTCACATGAGAGTTGTACTCCACATTGGGGCGAATAAAACCCGTGAATAAAGTCAACAGCTGTGCAGAGGTAAAGAAGGTACTGAGTCGGCTTAGCACATCTAATCTCTTTAAAGCAGATTTTACAAGACATGCAATATGTTCTTTCCAAGATAAGTCCCGAGTGAATGAAACCCCAAGCATGTTCAGGGATGATGAAAAACTGAGCTGGATATTATTAAACATTAGTGGGTACACCTTTCGAAGATTTTATCGGGTTGATAGGTGTAAGAACTGAGTCTTCGATTCATTACAAATAACAAGATTATTTTTACCCCAGTCAGAGATACGAGCCAAGTCTGACATTAGGTGTGCCATAGCCTCATCCCCTGTTTGTTGAAGTAACTGCAGCGGTGGACGATGCGGGAACCGAATGGAAAGGTGAAGAGTGGAATCATCAGCATACGAGTAGATAGGATTAGATGTACAGCTTGGGTCGTTGATGAATAAAAGGAAGATAGTTGGTGATAGGACGGCTCTGAGGAACACAACTGTTGATAGATTTAAGAGAAGAACGATGGCCGTTTACGACAGCTGCTATAGAATGGCCAGAAAGGAAGCTATAGATGAAGGCACAGATAGAAGGATTGAAACTGTAAGAGGTCAGTTTGGAAATTAACTATTTATGCCAGACTCGATCGAAGGCCTTTGAGATGTCAAGTGCAATTGCAAAGCTTTCGCCTATGTCTCGAAAGGAGGATGGCCAGGAATCTGAAAGGTAGGTGAGAAGATCGCCAGTGGAGCGTCCCAGATGGAACCCATTCTGACGATCAGAAAGGAGGATGTGATAGGAAATATGCTTTAAAATTTTTCTGTTAAGAATTGACTCAAAAACTTCTGAGACACTGGATGTTAAAGCAATTGGACGATAGTTAGAGGGATGGGAATGGTCACCCTTCTTTGGGACTGGCTGAATGGGCGCAAACTTCCAGCAGGAAGGAAAGGTACTAGTTGACAGACAAAGGTGAAAGAGTTTACCTAGACAGGGTGTAAGTACACAAGGACAGTTCTTGAGGACAACAGGAGAGACTCCATCAGACCCATATGCCTTGTTAGTATTGAGGCCAGTGATGGCAGAAAATACATCAGCTGAAGAAATTTTAATGTAAGCCATGAGGAAGTCAGAGGAGGGAAATGATGGAGGAACAACAGCAGAATCGTCTAAGATGGTATTGGAGGAGAAAGTTTGGGCGAAGGGACTGGCTTTATCAGTAGAAGAAATAGCTACAGAGCCATTAGAATAGAAAAGAGGAGGGAAGGATGATAAGGTAAAGTTGTTAGAAAGGTTTTTGGCATAGTGCCAGGAGCGGGAAGAATTCGAGCTGGAGAATTAAGAGCATTTAGTACGGATGATTTTTTTTTTTTTAGCAGAGCGAAAGTCCAGGCAGAAACATAAAAAAGATGTGATTCTGGTATGGGTTGGCTCTGATACCTTTTATAGCCCTCTCCTTGTTGTTAGAACAAGCGTGATTAAACCAAGGCTTTCTTGCATTAATTAGTCAAAGGATATGAGAAGGGAATGTATGTTTCCATGCCTGTGAGAATAACCCCCGTAATGCGCAAGGCACATTCAGATGGCTCCCGGCCATGGACGCAACAATCATTCCAGGAAAAATCAAAGAACTACTGCCCTGAGGGTGTCCCAATCCGCAGCTCCAAAGTGCCACAATTGATGTTCCTTTGGAGAGTCCACAGGCCGTATCGGAACGATAGGACAGGTGAAGGTAATAAAGTCGTGATTGGGGGAGCCCAACAGAGAGGAAAGGTTAACAATGTAAGCAGAAGGATTAGTTGTAAGGAAGAGGTAAGGCTGTTGGAGCTCTCTGCAATGTAGTCAGAGATACGGATAGGGTGCTGTACAAGCTGCTTTAGGTCATTAAGGATAGAAAAGATGTAGGCTTATTCGCCAGGTGGATCAGCGAAAGGAGAGGAGAGCCAAAGGTGGTAGTGAACACTGAAATCTCCTAGAATGGAGATTTCAGAGAAAGGAGAAATTGATAGAATGTGTTCCATCATAGAAGTAAGACAGCCGAAGAATTTTTCATAGTCAGTAGAACTAGCCTGGATGAAATTACATGAATCTTTTAGGATATGTTGGCACTGGTCCCAAAAGAAAGTGATAAAATATTGTAGGTAATTGAATGACGATAGGTCAAATAAAGGTCACGGATTTTGAGAAAACGGTTGAAGATAGAGATATTTACTACTATTGTGAACATATGGAAACTCGTAATATTGGCTTTCATTTGGCACCAAATCCTTTGCCCTGGAATGACCTTGAAATGTCAAACTCAATGTCACAGATTTACAGGGTGCTATAACTCGAAACTGGTTGAGGATAGAGAGATATTAACCATTATCAACAAGAGGAAATCCCATGTAGTAAATGATACCTTGATCTTTGACTGCAATTGACCTTGAAAGGTCAAAGACAAGGTCACGGATATTCAGGGGGCTATAATTCGAAACTCGCTGAAGATAGAAATACTTATTATTCTCAAGATATAAGAAGTCTCATTTGGGCTTTCATTTGGCAGCATGACCTTTGACACTGATTGACACTGAAAGATCAAATACACGATCATGGATTTTCAGAGGGTGTAACCTGAAAATATTTGCATCATTACCTTAGAATTTATATGTGTACTGACACTAAATGGCAGAAGAAGACAGTATTTCACAGCAATAAAGTAACTGCTGTTGGGCATGGATTTTTGTACTTGTCATCACTTGTTTAGTTAGGTTATCCAGTACTCAATTTCCTCCCTTCCCCTTCTAGAAATACAATAGGTGTTTGTATCTGTTTCTTGAGATTGCCTTTGCATACTCACCTCTGGAGTGACCCCTTAACTGATCAGTCCTAGTTGTCTTATTCTGGGTCTCTTGTCCCTTGCTCGTTTTTTCTCTTTCTTCACACTTCCCCCATGATGGGATGGTGAACACTATGGTGGACGCCCTTGCTGCATCTCCCCTCTCCCTTCAGGGTATTGAGATGGTCCTGCTGGACCCATGACTGTGGCACAGATTGACTGCCCCCAGGCTGACCGGTCCTAGACTCAAACCCCCCTTGACATTTCTGTAAATAATGCATCTTTTATCCTGTAACATGCTGTCCGTTCCACTCCCTTAACCAGTCTTAATCCTTTCATTGTTAAGAAGGTAATTGACGGCTGTGTTGGAGAGATGGAACAAGTGAAAAAACTTTCTAGTGGAGACATTCTGGTTAAAGTTGTTACTTCCACATAGGTAAAGAACTTGTTGAAGCTGCGTAGGTTGCATTGTTATGATGTCAAGACAAGGATCCCTGTTTCCGTGAATTCCTGCATGGGTGTTGTCACCTGTAGGGATCACATGGTTATGGAAGAGGATGACATCATATGTGAACTTGCTCAGTAGGATGCAACTGATGCTAGATTTATAACTGGATTCTCGAAGGGCAAGAGGACTATGAGTGCCACCATTATCATGACCTTTGAAAAAGTTTCTCTTCCTGTGCCTGTCAAAGTAGGTTACGAAATTGTTACCAAAAGGCCATATATCCCTAACCCTGTTCGTTGCCCAAGATGTCAGTTACATGGACATAATGACCAGTCCTGTCGGGCTTCTCAGTTAGTGTGTGGCAGATTTACAGTTCAGGTTCATGATGCCGAGCACTGTACACCCGAGTCTGTACATGGATGTTGCTTTCATTGCAAGGGTCCTCACTCCACTTTCTAGAGGGATTGTCCCAAGAGGAAGGAGGGGAAGGAGGTCTGGACAGTGAAGGAAATGGATGGAATAACCTTTTACGATACTTGGAAGAATGTGAGGGAGTTGCAAGCTACTCCCAAACCTACTCTCTCCGATGCATCGGCCGTTGTGTCCCATCCCGTGATGTGCACAGTGAAGACATTATCTGGTACTCTTGTCACTTATTCTGCCTCTTGGTCTGCTTCTCCTTTACGTTCCAACTCTCTTACTGATATTCATGTTGCAAGTTCCTACTCTCAGGCTCCTGCTTCTTTTCAGTTAGTATGGTCTAAACTAAAGTCTGACATGTCTGATGAGATTAATCTGACCACCATTTGCAAGAAGTCACACCCTCATGAACTTCCTGTTCTTGCTCCAGCAAGGGAGAAATGGGTTAGCTTTTCCTTGGGAGAATCTGAGAGCCTAGTTATTAATGATCATATGAAGGTTTCCGACAGCAAGCAGAGAGATAGATCTTCCTGTAGTTGCTCACCTGTTGGCGAGCGGTATAAATAGACTAAGAACAATGCCCCGAATCGTAAATTTTAAACTATCCCCTTCTTAGTGTTACTGTGGAATTGTAGGGCTGTTGAGAATAAATTACACAAAGTAACAACCTTGCTATCTATACGAAGGTAAGATGTCATTTGCTTACAGGAGATAAGCCTGGAGGATCACACTGATCCTTCGCAGTTCAATTACTACAACTCGTATAGAAAATAAGACGGTCACGGAGCTGCCGTATACACAGAAATCACACCCACAAACAGAAATGGTTCTATTTTCTAATCCACAAGCTTTGTTGTGCCGCATATATTAATAACACATACAGGTTTATTTCTCTCTACTGTCCTCCACATGGCCACATTGATAGTGATGCTGAAGATTCACTTTTTAATCACCTTCCTGGAAATATGTTAGTGCTGGGCAGCTGTATTTCCCATCATTATAAGTGGGGTAGCTTTCTCGATAGCATTGTCGTAGGTACTTGTAGAGAAGTCGATTATGGATTATTTAGTACAACCAGAATAAAGTCGTGAGACGTATTGTCAACGAGGTGAGTTACAGCACTCTTGGGTTACCGAGTTTTATTGCACAGTTATCTTGATAGTGATTTACAAACGAGCTTAGCGTGACGACCAGTCTCCCCTTTCTCCTTACTCTGCCCTAATTGTGCTCTCGGGCATTATCTACCCCCTTTCTGATGTGAAGGGCTTCTCTCTGCCAGTATATACAGGTAGGAGAGGATGTTTGGTAAGGTATTAATGTCTGATCGACCTCATGTGGGCTTCCACGTGTTTGAATACATCATGGGTTTCTTGGTTGTTTGGACTACGAGAATATTTTGAGAAAAATCGTATGTTATGATTCTTGATAGTCTGGGACAACAGACTGTGTACAGATATCATGTGAAATCAGACACTACTTACTGTGAATTGACATTCCTAGTGAGAAACTGTGTACATTACCATCAGACACTACATCCTGTACATTGTGTTTATGAGATATCTACTAATGCCTTTATAATATCTACATATCTCTCGGTCACGCCCACTGTCGTACCAACGACAGAAAATACTGTCATTAATATATTAATACATATTTTACCCCTGGGGGTAAGGGGTTTTTCAAGAATTCTCCCCCAGTATCCCTGCTTGTCGTAAGAGGCGACTAAAAGGGTTTGTGGTGGGTTAGTGCCCCACCCCGTAAAAACAACTAACTAAAAATACAAACAGGAAGCCTCGGACCAGGACTGACCAAAAGTTGACGACAGAACGGACAAAGGACGAGATAAAGATTGCGACCTGGAATGTGAAGGGTATGATGGATGAGGTGAAAGAGAGAGAGAGATTGTACAGGTGCTTGAGAGTGCGAAAGTGGATAGATGTGGAATAACTGAAACTAAATGGCAAGGTGAGAGTGTGAGAGAATGGGAATATGGATGGGGTATATGCGCGGGAGTGGGTGAGAATGAGAGGGCGAATGAGGGAGTGTGTATTGTTGTGAGCAACAGGTGGAAGGAGAATGTAAGAGAGTATGGATCAGTTGGGTCAAGGATTGTGTGGGTAAGAGTGAAAGCTGGACTACAAATGTGGGCAGTTGTGTGCGTGTATGCGCCAACGCAAGATCGTGTTAGTAGAGTGAGAGAAGAGTTTTGGACAAATGTGGAAGCCTGTTTGGAAAAGTTTGAAAGGAATGAGAGAGTGTTTCTGATTGGAGATATGAATGGAAAAGTAGGGACTGAGAAGGTGGATGGAGTGGTTGGTGAGTGGGGTGTGCCTTCAGAGATGGATGAGAATGGCAGTGCTTTAGTGGACATTTGTGCTGGGAGGGGGTTGGTGGTAGCTAATACCCTCTTCAGGCACAAAATGATCCATAGGGAATGAATGAACGGATGGCAATGATTGACTATGTGTGTGTGGATGAAAGGATGAGAAGATGTATAATGGATGCAAGAGTATATAGAGGTTAGGGGAGTGGACTTTCTGACCACCACTTGGTGGTGGCCAGAATCATAATCCAAACAAGATGGAGGAAGAGGAGAAGGGAAAGGCAGGAGGAAGTATGTGTTACAAGGAGGGTAGAAAAGTTACAAGAGGATGGAATAAACGCTGAATATAGAAGGGAAGTGGAGGAGCGATTGGGTAAATATAGATTGGAGCAGATGGGGGACGTGGAGGGTGTGTGCAAGGTATTCACAGAAGAAATCTGTGCAGCATGTGAGGTGGTATGTGGGGTGAAGGGAAGACGAAAGGGGGTTCAGGGAACAGCATGGTGGACTGAAGAGGTGAGAGAGCCTGTGGCACAAAAGAAGAAAGCATATAATGAGTGGATGAGGAACAGGGGCATTGAAGCTGAGAGGCGGACGAGAGAGTTATATGTAGTGAGGAGGAGAGAGGTGAAAAGATTAGTAAGAGAGAGTAAGAAGAGAGTGGATGAGGAATTTGGAAGGAATTTGAGTGCAAAGTGGAGGGAATGTAAGAAAATGTTCTGGAAGGAGGTAAAGAGAGCTAGACAGGGTGCCAACGAAGTCAGTGGGGGTGTGAAAGATAAAAATGGTAGATTACTAGTGGAGAAGGGAGAAAAAGTAAACAGATGGAGAGAACACTTTAATGAACTGTTGAACATAGAGCATGAAAGTAATGCAAGTATAAGTGGCTGGGGAATGGCAGGGAGAGGGAGGGTTGTGAGAAGAGAGGAAGAAATCACCAGGATGGAAGTGGTGGAAGCAATGAAGAAAGTTAAAATGGGGAAAGCCCCAGGAATTGATGGAGTGGGTGGTGAAATGCTGAAGCATGGGAGAGCGATAGTGATAGAATGGATGTGGAAGGTGTGCAGATTGGCTTGGGAGGAGGGTAGAGTCCCGGAGGATTGGAAGTCAGGTATAATTATTCCTCTGTACAAAGGAAAAGGGGAGAAAGCAGTGTGTGGTAATCACAGGGGCATTTGCCTTCTCAGTGTAATAGGAAAAATATATGGTAGGATACTTATTGACTGAGTTAGGGGAATTACTGAGGAATTAGTTGGAGAAGAACAAGGAGGTTTTAGGAAGGGAAGAGGTTGTGTAGACCAGATATTCATTCTTAGATCCTTAGTGGAAAAGTTTCTAGAGATGGGCAAGAAGTTGTATGCAGCCTCCATGGATCTGGAGAAAGCATATGACAGGGTGGATAGACAAGGTTTGTGGGAGGTATTAAGAATATATGGAGTGGATGGGAAGTTGATGAAGGCAGTGAAGAGTATATATGAGGGTGCTAAGGCTGCAGTGCGTGTGGATGGCAAACTGAGTGAACCTTTCCATTTGAAGGTTGGATTGAAACAAGGATGTGTCATGTCTCCATGGTTGTTCTATCTGTATATGGATAGGGTTATAAAAGAGATACAAGGTCGGGCAGTGGATGTTGGAGTGGCCCTAGTGAGAGAGGGCAGTGTTTGGAAACTCCCTGTACTGTTGTTTGCAGATGATACTGTGTTGTTGAGTGAAGACGAAGGGGAGCTGCAAGGCTTGGTAGATGAGTTTGGGAGAGTGTGTAAGAAACGGAATCTAAAAGTAAATGTGGGGAAGAGTAAAATGATGGTCTTCGAGAGAAGTGAAGCCAGTGAGTGTACAGTGAGATTGGATGGGGAGGAAGTGGAGAATATGAGTGAATTTAAGTACTTGGGCAGTGTGATGAGTAAGGATGGTAGTCTGGAGGGTGAAGTGCTCGAAAGGGTACAGCAGGGAAGGAAGGTTGCTGGTTCTTTGAAAGCAGTGATAAGAAACAGGGAGGTGAGCATGGAAGTGAAAAAGTTGTTACATGACAGTATTGTGATCCCAACTCTGACATATGGAAGTGAAGCTTGGACCCTGTTGGAAGGACAGAAGTCAAGAGTGAGAGCAGTGGAAATGAGTTATTTGAGAGGGGCGTGTGGAGTCACATGGAGAGACAGACTAACAAATGAGGAAGTGAAGGAGCGTTGTGGTGTGGTTGAGGACGTGGTGGGAAGCGTTAGGAGAAACACGTTAAGGTGGTTTGGGCATGTGGAGAGGATGGAGAGTGAAAGACTGACGAGGAGAGTGTATGTGAGTGAGGTGGAGGGGGCGAGAGGGAGGGGGAGGCCGAGGATGAGATGGAGGGATGGAGTGGAGAAGTATATGAGAGAGGCGGGTGTGAGTAGGGAGCGTGGTAGTGAAATGGCAGGGGACAGAGTGACATGGAGGCGATTTGTTTGTGGCCACCCCGTTCGGGATTGAGGCGTTTGGCAATAGATAGATAGATAGATATTACAATCAACCTGTAAGTTAATTAAGTGAAGTACATAATACTGTAAAAGTTACATAACTGGGATAATGTAGTCATTGTAGTTATAGAATTGTACATATATAATAGTAATATCAAATAATACAATGGCAAGTCTACTGTAGTCAGTTATACAATATATATGAGAAGGACTTGCTGTATATAATCATATATAAATGAGATACAAGAGTGTAATTAAAGTAAGCCTATATTATGTGTTATACACTATTTACAATATTTACTCAGTTTGTGTCACTTGCACAGAACAGTTCTTAAACACTGATTCTAGGTTAGCAATTCTCGCTTGCATTCTGTGCATGGCCAAAAGTAATACAACAAATATGATGGAGAAAACCACAAAGATGGCTGGAGCTGGGCTGTATAAAGTACATAATATGGGTTAAACATAACACTACTATATTCTTCCCAAGGTTGTATTGTCTGATTTATTAGTTGCATGGTTTCATACTTGGGTGAAGTCAACTTAATGTGTGCACTTACATTTAAGTTCAACCTATGTAATGGCTGGAAGTATTTGTGTGTGTGGTTGAGAATGGCATAATGGTTTTTAGTGGGCAAGGTGGATAATGTAGGTGTCAGGACTGCACAGTAATCTGGTGAGATGTATAAACCAGATGCTGATGTATGGGCTGGAGATGTATCTGGACAAGTCACAAAAACTGATGTATTTTGAGTGAAGTAGAAGGACTGTGAATGTCCAATGCGTTGATGATGAATGAGTTTATCTGGCGCAAACGTGAAGTTGCAATGATGAGCGATGTAATGATTTTTTATGATAGCCATTTCACAAGGGACTGTCTCAGCTGGCTGAAACGTGAAGATGTACGCAGGACAAAGGTGAAATGCATGTAATGATGAGCGACATTTGTGTTCCATTGCTCTGTCACTAGTGAAAGCTACGGCGTCCTGTTTCTCGGAAACCATGATGACTTCTGTTTTGATGTTGACGGTGACTAATGAGTCATCTTTCTTAGAAGGAAAAGGGTATATTTGATAGACTGTGAAAAAGTCATCTGTTACGAACGGTACATGGACTACTATTGATGTTGTTGTCAGTGTTGCTTCCAAGTATGGATAATATAACATTAAATTTCTTTCCTCAAACAAAGGTTTCAAACTTTGCTTATGTATGCCTTGATTAATAATTTGCCTGAGGCTGTGAATGGGCAGTAAATTAATAGTGATCCTTCCGTTACCTGCATTAGCAATTCCTTTCATGAAAGACTGATACTGAGCCCTGGTGTTGTCCAACTGTAGTATTATTAAGTCAATATGTTCCATGATCACTGAGAAGTGTTGGAATAGTGTATTGTTACCTTCTAGTGCATTTACTTTATCCACACTTCCTAGAGTTGATGCTTCTGCTTTCCTTAGGTTCTCTACAATCGTCAGCATTAAGGTGTTCTGAGTCTCAGCCAACTTATGTTGGTATGAGAGAACTTGTGCTGTTTTGTTAAATTTGTTATTTATTTCCTCTAGATCATTTTCTGTAGCTAGTCCAAAAATGTTCCCTAAAATTGCTCCACCTAAGTCGAACAAACCGCGTCTGTTACGTGTATTCGTGATGATGTTTCCTGTCCCAAGTGTGTTCTGGATCATGGTGATCATTACGAGCTTAGCCTGTTCTAGCTTCCAGTCAGTTAATTTCATTAATTCAGCTACCTCCTGTGTGGGGTGATCATGTGAAGAAGGGCTTGTTAATACCACTTCCAGAGTTCGGAGTGGTCCTGATATTTTCTGTAACATCATTGGTATATCTTGCAGTACGTCCAGACTAATTTCAGTACTTATTATGTGTTGTACTACTGCCGTTGAGGCTGTTGAAGCGATCAGGCACCCCTGTCGTACTATATGTTGAGGATGCAAGTGAGGTGATCCTCTTGATATCAACAGGAACATGATCCATGGAATTATTCGCCTCATCTATACCTACCGAAAGAACAACTGTATTAGATAACCGTTCTTACCTATAAAAGGAGTCTAAATCGATTCCTAAGTCACGTAAATGCCTTGTTACGGTGAGAGATGTATTGGTTGCACCTATGTTTGTCTGGTATGCGACCGCAATTTATTCCGATATGTGTTTATTGCTTCAGGCTTATTTTCACAGTGTGTACTAGGATTTTCGGTCGTGTCCGGTGCTTTATAGTTGCAAGCTAAGTTTCTTGAGACCTTCTTTAAGTGATCAATATGTATTTCTTTTTCTTCGTCACTCGATAGTGACTTAATCAGTGCCTTATCAGCTCTTCTCTTAATTACTCTCTATGGGCCTTCAAATTTTGGTGACAGTTTGTGGTCTCTAGTGTGAATGAGGCCATTGACAATATCACCTATGCTGATGTTTGATTCTTTTGCCTTCTTATTGAATGATTCTTCAATTTCTGAAGACATCATTAACTGTTTCTTTACCCTTGTGTGTATTTCTTGAAATTCACGTAAGCGAAGTTTAGGATAATCGTCATAATTATATAAGAGAATTTGCTCGCCATCTAATGTTTCGTAAGGGAGACGTTTGTCAGACCCGTAACTGATGAAATGAGGTGTATCTCCTATGGATTTATTAATTGCACAATTGAGTGACGCTTCAACTCTTGAGGTTCAGTCATCCCAGTTTGCATAATTATCACTGAGGATGTGCCGTAGTACATCTAATATTTTCTTATTCTGCCTTTCCACCAATCCATTGGAAGCTGGATGGTAGGCCAAGATATTAACCTTCTTAATATTGTATTGTTTACAAATTTCCTGCAAAATTTCAGAGTTAAATTCACCACCATTGTCGCTTATTAGCACCTTTGGTGTGGTGAACCTACAGATCACACTATCAATGAATACCCGTGCGACTGTTTCTGCTGTTTTATCCTTAATTGGAACCAAGATCACATATCGTGAGAAATGATCAGTAGCAACAAATAGATATTGACTGTGATTGGTAGTTAAGGGTAATTTAAGTAAATCAACCGCGACATCGTCCCATGGTTGGTTAGGGACTGGGTATTTACCTAATGGTGCAGGTGATACCGTGTAATCTTTATGTTTCGCACATGACTCACATTTGTCTATGTGAGTATGTATGTCTTTGCGTAACGTTGACCAGTAATATGATATCCGGGCCAGTCTGACTGTCCTGTCCTTGCCAGGATGTCCTGCATGTTGACTATCGTGTACTGTCCTTAAAATGTGTGGTATCATTGTACTAGGAGTAACTAACTGCCTACAAATTTTTCTGTGGTTTGGTTGTCTTGGATTTACCCTATATAAAGCATTGTTTACCATTGCGAATTGTTCAAGTGGTGCCTGTAACTTGGGTAATGGCACATCATCGCCTGACTCGAGGTGATATATTACTTTGGACCATACTGGGTCCTGTCTTTGTGCCTGTGAGATTTCTTGAATTGTGGGGATCGATTCATCCTTGTTGGGGAGTGATTCTCGTGGACTTATTGTAGCGACGTTGGCTAATGGGTTGCGTGATAAGGCATCTGCTGCTACGTTCAATTTGCCTTTTATGTAGTGAATATTTACATTATAATTCTGGATTTTACATTTCCATCGTGCTCTCCTCCCAGAGAGGAGTTTTTCTTGGAACATGCCCACAAGAGGCTTGTGGTCTGTGTTTAGATGAATTTCATA
>JAGKTI010016525.1:0-19368 GCA_018397915.1 Birgus latro
ACCCATACCACTTACTACACGTATTAAATCATCCCAAAATCTATCCTTCTCTGCGTCATCCAATCCTGACTGCTTGTCCCATAATATCCTGGAGCTGCTTCACTCGCACGACCATATAAATCCCCACCCAAACCATTACATCATCATCATCATCCCCCACACCACCAACCACACACTTCAGGTCAGCTCAGAATCTATCCTTCAACATCATCCATGCCAGTCTGTGGATCACATGCCAATATAAATGAAATCATGAATTTAGAACACGTTAAGGTGGTTTGGCCAAGTGGAGAGGATGGAGAGTGAGAGACTGACAAAGAGAGTGTATGTGAGTGAGGTGGAGGGGGGAGAGGAAGGGGGAGACCAAGGATGAGATGGAGATGGAGTGGAGAGGTATATGAGAGAGGGGGGTGTGAGATGGGAGCAAGGCAGTGAAATGGCAGGGGACAGAGCGACATGGAGGTGATTTGTTTGTGGCCACCCCTTACGGGATTAAGGCATCTGGCAATAGATAGATAGAATTTACCAAACAATATTTTCACTGCTATAATCCTTTTATTTGCTCTCATTACATTCATGACACATTTCCTCCACTTCTCCTCAACCAGCACACCCACATCACCATATCCATCTATACTTCCCTACCAAAATAGCTAATATGAAACGTCCCAAAATAAGAGTGACGACAGTAAACTTAAGTTGTCGCTCCTGGCCAAACTGTCATCATGCCCCTCTCTCCCCAGCTGGTGCTCTTTAGTAACATAAATGTTATTTCCACAGAATTTGGGGGCCATAAATATACAATAATGAAATACAATTTCAGTCAAGGCATTTTAATTATTTGTCAATGGGAACTCTCCTGCAGTTTACATGCAGTTTTTAACAGTCAAACTTATTCTGGCTTTTCTCTTTTTTTTTTTATATGCATGGAAAAAGGAACCAAAGGCCAGGAGCACAAAACAATACAAAAGAAAGCCAAATTCAAGATCCGTTCATTCTGAGATGCCTGGACACACTGCATCTGAAAGACTGGCAACAACAGGAAGTAGGAAATACAGAAAGAGGGAGACAGTTCCAGAGCTGACCTGTTGTATAAATGAAGGACTGGGAGTGATAGTTAACTCTTGCTTTAAAGAGTTGGACAAAAAATGGATGAGAGTTTGTTGCTAGACAGGTGCTACACACCCTTTGTAGAGGTGCAGGGATGCAAGCAGACAGTTCAGAGGAGCAGTGACCATTGAAGTAACGATGGAAAAAAGGTACAGATGCAACAGTGCGGCGAAGAGACAGAGATTGAAGGGCGTCAATAAGAGGAGGAGAGTTAATGAGACAAAAAGCTTTGACTCCACCCTACTGAGAAGAGCTGTATGTGGGAAGCCTCCCCACACATGAGAGTTGCACTCTATACAGGGATGAATAAAACCCGTGTATAAAGTCAACAACTGTGCAGGGGTAAAGAAGGTATGGAGTGGGCTTAACAAACATAATCTCTTGGAAGCAGATTTTACAAGAGATGTAATATGATCTTTCCAAGATAAGTCCCGAGAGAATGAAACCCCATGTATGTTTAAAGATGATAAATGACTGAGCTGGATATTAATCAACATTCGTGGATACTCCTGTAGAAGATTTTGTCAAGTTGATAGGTGCAAGAACCGTGTCTTTGATGCATTAAAAATGACAAGGTTATATTTACCCCAATTAGAGATACAAGCCAAGTCAGACATTAGGTGTGCCATAGCCTCATCCCTTGTTTGTTGAAGTAACTGCTGAGATGGACGTTGCAAGAATCGAATGGAAAGGTGAAAGATGGAATAATCAGAGTATACGTGGATAGGGTTAGATGTACAGCTTAGAAGGTCACTTATGAATAAAAGGAAGAGAGCTGGTGACAGGACAGAGCCCTGAGGAACACCACTGTTGTTAGATCTAGAAGAATGGTTGCCATCTACAACAGCAGCTATAGAATGACTAGAAAGGAAGCTACAGGTGAAGGCACAGATGGAAGCATAGAAACTGTAAGAGGGCAGTGTGGAAATGAAAGATTTATGCCAGACTCGATTGAAAGCCTTTGAGATGTCAAGTGCAATGACAAAGCTTTCGCCAAAGTCCCGAAAGGAAGATGACCAGGAGTCAGAATGGTAGGTCAAAAGATCACCAGTGGAACGTCCCTGACGGAACCCATACTGACGATCAGAAAGGTTGTGATAGGAAATATGCTTTTAAATTTTTCTATTAAGAACTGACTCAAAAACTTTTGAGACACAGGATGTTAAAGCAATTGGGCAATAGTTAGAGGGCTGGGAATGGTCACCCTTCTTTGGGACTGGCTGAATGAGAGGAAACTTCCAGCAAGAAGGAAAGGTACAAGTTGACGGACAAAGGCGAAAGAGTTTACCTAGGCAGGGTGTAAGCACAGAAGCACAGTTCTTGAGGACAACAGGAGGGACCCCATTAGGCCCATATGTCCTATTAGGACTCAGGCCGGTGATGGCAGAAAATACATCAGTTGAAGAAATTTTAATGTCAGTCATGAGGAAGTCAGAGGGGGGAAGTGATGGAGGAACAGCACTGAAAGTGTCTAAGGTGGAACTGGAGGAGAAAGTCTGAGTGAAAAGATCTGCTTTATCAGTAGAAGAAATAGCTACAGAGCCATCAGAGTAGAAAAGAGGAGCGAAAGATGATGACATAAAGTTGTTAGGTTTTTTAAGAAGCTAGAAGAATTCGAGGTGGAGAGTGTGAGCATTTAGTACGGATGAAAATATTTTTAGCAGAGCGAAGAACAAACAGACTTAGCATGATTCCGGGCAGAAATATAAAAAAGGTGTGATTCAGGGCAGGGTTGGCTCCGGTACCTTTTATAGGCCCTCTCCTTGTTGTGGACAGCATTAGAACAAGCATGATTAAACTAAGGCTTTCCTGCATTAGTCAAAGGATATGAGAATGGAATGTACGCTTCCATTCCTGAGAGAATTACCTCCGAAATGCGCGAGGCACACTCAGATGGCTCCCGGCCATGGAAGCAATAATCATTCCAGGGAAAATCAAAGAAGTACTGCCTGAAGGCCTCCCAATCAGCAGCTCCAAAGTGCCACAACCAGCGTTTCTTTGGAGGGTCCACAGGCCGTACTGGAGCGAAAGGACAGATTAAGGTAATAAGGTTGTGATCCGAGGAGCCCAACTGAGAGGAAAGATTATCAGTGCAGGCAAAAGACTTAGTTGTATGTAAGAGGTCAAGTATGTTGGAGCTCTCTCCAGGGTAGTCAGGGATACAGGAAGGGTGCTATACAAGCTGCACTAGGTCATTAAGGATAGAAAAGATATAGGCTTGTTCACCAAGTGGATCAGTGAAAGGAGAGGAGAGGCAAAGGTGGTAATGAACATTGAAATCTCCTAGAATGGAGATTTCAGAGAAAGGAGAAATGGATAGGATGTGTTCCATCGTAGAAGTAGCTAAAATAATCAAAGAATTTTTCATAGTCAGCAGAGTTAGGGGATAGGTAAACAGCACAGATATATTTAGTCAGAAAATGACAGGAAAGCCAAAGCCAGAGAGTAGAGAATTCTGAAGAATAAAGTTCAGGAACACAAGAGAAAGATAAGTCCTTGTGTACATATACACAACAGCCATCTTCGGGTTTGAAATGAGTATTATATAGAGAATAAAGGAGGACAGGGAAAAGGGTTTGCTATCAGTTGTCTCAGATAGCTGAGTCTCAGTTAAGAAAAGAAGGTAAGGTTTAGAAGAGGAGAGCTGGTGCTCAACAGAGAGAAAGTTAGAGGAAAGGCTGCAAATGTTGCAGAAATGAAGTGAGTCAGACAGTGGTTCCAGGCAACTCGTTGAGTCATCACCGGAAGAGGGGCAGATGGTGGTGGCATTTATCATCCCCTCCCCTCGGGGACTCCGAGGCTTGGTTATTTGATGCGTTTTTTTTATTTTAAGGTGTAGTGTGTAATGTGCATGTAGTTTGGTGTTGATAGTTACAGAAACTTGTACTGGAGAGCATCCTGGCCTTTCTATGTTACTGAAACAATGAAAAAGTTCAGCATAGTGGGATGGTCAGAAAGTAGTCCCGAGGGCTGATGAAAACAGAGCTCCTGTCATCGGATTTCCATCCACCTTGGGAGTACTGCCCTGCTTGACTGGTGCTACAGTTTACTCCCTAACCTAACCTAACCTAACCTATGGTAGTCTACTTAACTAACCTAACTACTGGTACCATAATCTAAATTAGCTACCGATACTTAAATATAAATTAACCAAGAGGCATGGCTGTCCAAAATTACAAAAGTACCCTAATAACATACACAGATACATTACGAACTGATTTGAATTTTGATGAAGATATGTGCGGAAGCTTAAAAGATCAATGGTAATCTTCAAGGAGATGTGGGACCACCTTATTTTGCAGTTTTCTTCAGTTTCATCTTTACCAGTCTTTCATGTGATTTAAAAAAAAAAAAAAAACGGTTGTTAACCCCTAAACCGCGGGGTTGTCGGAGGTGCTCCATGCCATTCCCGCGGGGATATTCACGCTCCGACTGACTTTTTAAAAATATTTGCCAAAAATCAGTTATTAGTCCCAGAATTTTTTTTTTTTTTTTTTATGTGTCCGACTCTGGGCATAGGCTTTACAGCCTGCTATCAAGGCCTAGCCGTCCTCATACACCTCTACATGTCACCACTTCGGCGCTAACACCCACCGTCCATATTGAATACATGCTAGGGCTGTCTCATACAGGACTGGTGTACTGGTATTTGCGGGGTTATTTATACGACATGTCGGCGGGTCTTCTGGTAGATCAGTGAAGCCTGTTTTTAATGAAATTCAAATCCTTAAACTGTTCCCTGCCTCAGCGAGGATTCGAACCTGGGTCCCACGGGACTGCAAGCCAACTCTCTACCGATCGAGCTACCGCCTCCCCAAATGTTATAATTACATATGCATATGGCACATACCTTCAGCTTTCTCCTGGGATGTTTTTTTTAGCACTCATCGACTACCGTAGGACTTGTGGAGACTTCTGAAGTTGGGTAACTAAGTCTCCACTTTACACTTCCCGACATCCCCTAATCTGAATACCACTGCCAGATATTATCACTAGAAACACTATTCAATGATTTCCAAGTAGTTTGGAATCCATACTAAAAAAAAAAAAACTGTGAAAGCAACGTAAAATACGAGCGCGTTCGAGCCTCCCACTCCCGCTAATTCGCCACTGGTGTTCTGTCATTTCTTACTCACGTCCTAGAATATTATAATTAAATATGCATATGGCACATACCTTCAGCTTTCTCCTGGGATGTTTTTTTTTTAGCACTCATCGACTACCGTAGGACTTGTGGAGACTTCTGAAGTTGGGTAACTAAGTTTCCACTTTACACTTCCTGACATCCCCTAATCTGAATACCACTGCCAGATATTATCACTAGAAACACTATTCAATGATTTCCAAGTACAGTAGTTTGGAATCCATACTAAAAAAAAAAAAAAACACTGTGAAAGCAATGTAAAATACGAGCGCGTACGAGCCTCCCACTCCCGCTAACTCGCCACTGGTGTTGTCATTTCTTACTCATATACACACTCACACTTTATTATTTCTAGTACTTTATTACACTTGTATATATCTACAGTCCTTTACCGCTTCCCACACAATGTTTAGTAGGGGTAGAGGTCACAGGGCCTTTTATAATAGGCGCAAAAGCGGCAGAAATGGACGGACGTCATTTCACTGTGAAGGACGAGAGCAAACTGGCTGTATCTCGGTAGCAAAGAGTTGAAAATGTCAGCTGCTACTTAACGCATATGCTAGGAAAAAAGTCGTAGGAAATCTAGAAAATACATATAAATTAGGTAGTTCCAGGTGAATATAAATATCACTCAGGCTTCTCCCTTCCTTTCTTATAAACATTTATATTACGAGAGTAGCTCATATGGCATATTTCACAGGGAAAAAAAAAAGCAGGGGGAATTAGCGAACGAGTGCAGGTTGGATGTTGCCAAGTGATAATTAGCCAATTCCAGGTGTATGGCACTATCAATTACCTTATTTTATTTATATATTATTTTGTATAAGAATAGGGCATAGGGCTCATTTCAATGGATGAAAACTGTGGAAAAATCCAGGGAAGATTTACTTAGCGCAGAGCGGCTGAGCAGACGACACGAGAGGGTAATGGAGGGGAGGTAGGGAGGGGAGTCTAGAATGGGGGAAAATGGCTAAATTGTCAGCAATGGATGGGAGCACTGATGACATTAGCAGCTCTGACTATTACTGGACACTGGCAGTGCTGATAGATGATACAAGTCACCACCTGAAAGCCCGGGGGAATTAAAAATAACACAGAGTCACTCAAGTGATGACCCGCGGTATGATCCATTGCACCCGACGGTCACAAAAGTGACAACCCGCGGTTAAGGGGTTAACAATCATAACAGCAATGAAGACAGACAGATGCCATCCCAGTAACGCCATTTCAGCACTGATCTATGCTCATCAATGCTGGTTTATCTAAACCTAACCCAAATTATCCAAACTTAACC
This sequence comes from Birgus latro, assembly GCA_018397915.1. NCBI lineage: Eukaryota > Metazoa > Arthropoda > Malacostraca > Decapoda > Coenobitidae > Birgus > Birgus latro. Next base: position 6,549 of record JAGKTI010016525.1, read on the forward strand.
TAACCTCATTTATTCTACCCTACCCATACTTAACCTAATTTCCCCTAACCTAACCTGTACTTTCATAGCCTAACCAAATTTATTCAAACTTAACCTTATCTAACCTAATCCATCTAGGCACAGCACTTCTAACAGTCTTCTTATGATCTCACGATCTTCAGGAAAGTAATATTAGTGCAATATATTATGCAACACAGGTAATTACCAGTACATTTTAAACTACAAAAAGTGAATAGTAAATGTTTACGGATGATCTCCCCAACTGGAAATGCTGTTTACAGAATGATGTATAAGAACGTCAGACATTTAAAATTTGCTGTCACGAATTACCAAATCAGCAAAGGAATTGCCAAACTGGCACCCTTTATTGAAAAATACGATGCCTTTTATCACCATACAGCTTCATACAAACTCCAATCTAAACAAAAAATAAGAAGAAGAAAATAAACTTCACTCATTTCTTTTCACTGCATTTTTGAAGGCTCCAACATGTTTGCATGTGTCGGCCTTGGTCACCTAATGGCAGCTCTCCATGCTGCTCAATCTATGGCAGCTTCCCTGTTAAGTACCTTAAGCCTGAGGTCACACTTAATGACCTCGTCCCAGGTCTTTTTTAGTCTACCCCTTGCAACCCCACCCCTAATATTAATGCGTCTCACTTTCTGCACCCAATTATCATCCCCCATCCTCTCCACATGCCCAAACCACCTCAACCTACCTCTCCTCATCACAACACCAATACATTCCTGTCCCATCCTACCTCTCAACTCTTCCAACATAAACCTAGGCCCCCGGCATTGCACTCAGGGATGTACTGCACATCTATCTATCACTGTCATTTCTGTACATTTGAGCCAATAAAAAACCTGGCTTCAGTGCAAAAATGTGCTAGAGTCTGCAAAGTGCTTTGCCTTTAGATATCTAACATGCCTTGCCAGGTTTGTATTTTGCACAGACTAAATAGCTACTGAATAACAGTAGCAACACAAATAACTATTAATAAGCACATCTTACCCTATATATCAATGCTTCAGTAACCATCTGTACATATTTTCCAATAGACTAAGAACTTTGAGGATTGACTGAAATGGTTATACTCATGCTGACCTCATACGCTGGCCTGATTTGGACTGAGATGTGATTGCCAACAAGCTGCAGATACCGAGATGAAAGTGTCATTACCGTAGTGATAATCTGTCACCAAGAATGTGCAACAATGCACCATAGTGCTCATGAAAGCATGGCTTATTCTTGAACATATGAATTGCAACAAATGTTTATGCATACATCCACATGCTGTGTATCTTCTCAGAGAGAGAGAGATGGGTGGGGTGGGGTGGAGAAGGTTTGAGGTAATGTCAGGAGTCTCTTCAGATCCCACAGTGTGTCCACACCAAATCTTAAGTTTTGGCATCTCTACCACCACCACTACTAAGTAGGCTCAGTTTACCTACACCCACCACAAGATGCATTGCAACACTCATCTCTTTGGGATAGGGCCAATGTTTTGAATGCTTTGTTGCATTTCCCTATCTTTGAAAATCACCAGTTAATATTTGACTGTACAGTACTTGATGACTTTCCTAAATTCACTCCCATACTCTGCCTCCCACACGTCTTGGCTTATGGAGCTCCTATCACAGGAATGCACATGTGCACTGTTTGCAGTCCTGTCCACATGTTTTTTTAAATGTTTGCTTGTAGATCACCTAGTTTTTCCCTGTCCTTGCTCACGATGCCTGGGAAGAACATGTCACATGAGGAAGAGGTAAGAATCCTCATTTTAAAAGAACAAAAGGTCCCTGTTAAAGAAACTGCCAGACTGTTCTATTTCTGCCATTAAATCCATGTTCTGGTTGACCACACAACACTTCTCAGGTCACAAGTACTCTTCTGGGGCAATAAATACTCACAACCCCTAGCAAAACAGCTGCAGAATTTTAAAAAAAGGAAAAAATAAAAAAATGATATCCTGGGAATGTATCACACCACATCATCTCCAAAATTAGATGAACTGGCCTATTGCCAAGATGCCAGAAAAAAAGCACAGGCCCATCTTGAATCTACCCTCGTATATCTCCCATGGGCATGACCGCAGTGGGTACGTCATGTGGTGTCATGAGAGCTCATTTCAGTGAGGGATGCTAGAGTAACATATCCTCGAAAATTCAGCAGGTAGCTATGACCATCAGTACACCAGGAAAACGATGAATCATCCAAACCATTTTATGAGCTGGGGCTCTTTTTGTGGTGCTGTGGGAAGAAGTAGCTCATATTTCCTCCCGCAGAATGCTTCAATGAACTGTGACTGGTATTTGCAAGTGTTAGAACAACATTTCCATGCACTTTATGACAGTCATGGTTGTAACACCTTTATGCAGGATGGTGTACCATGTCATTAGTTAAAAAAAAAAAAGTTATAAAAATATTTACGCTAGGTAATGGTCATAGAACAGCCAAGACCTAATTCCAATCGAAAATGCTTGGTCATATATGAAACAGAACCTTAATTTTCAAGTTACCTCATTTGTGGCCCACCTAACAATACCCATGAAGATGTGGATGCAAGACTAAAGTGTGGAATACAGTATTTTCAGAGTCTGTCTGATCCCATGATAAATGGTCATACAGAATAAAGTCTGGACCATCAGATATTATCTGAATGGCTATCATAATAAAAAATAACTGCATCACACAAAATAAAGAGTATTGCAATACTTTATGCAGTGGATGTACTTTACATGAAGTTTTAGCATCATGAACTCCTTGAATAGTACAAAAAGCATCATCTACCCTACTTTAATGCCACAGTTTGTCTCAACACTAAGAAATAGTCTAGTGGTCTCATTACTGCTTTAAAAACAGCCCAAAACCACACCCCACAAATCCCTAAAGTATGTACTGGTACTGGAAAATATATATGGATGGTTACCAAAATATAGATATATAGGCTAAATGATGCATATCAATAAATATTTGTACTGCTACTTCAGTGTTTATGCCAAAGACAAGTCTGGCTAGGTAAATCAGTGATCTAAAAGCAAATCACTATCACTAACTACAGCAGGTTTCCAGGCTTAAGCCAGATTTCTTATTACTAGCCACTATAAGTACAATACCAAACTACATGCACGCTACACACTACACTTCCTTTTCAAAAATTGTTAAAAAATGGCGCATGTGAACCATGCCTCGGAGTCCCCAGGGGGAGGGGGACCATAAATGCCCCCACCATCCGCCCCTTGCCTGGTGACGAATCACAGAGCTGCCAGGAACCACTGTCTGACTCACTCCTTCTTCATTTCTGTAATATTCGTGGCCTTTCCTCTAACTTTCGCTCTGTTGAGCACCACCTCTTCTCCTCTAAACCTCACCTTCTCTTTCTCTCTGAGACTCAGCTGTCTGAGGCAACTGACACCAAACCCTTTTCTGTATCCTCCAACTTTCTCTATTCTCATTTCAAAGCCAAAGGTGGCTGTTGCGTATATGTACGCAACAATCTATCTTGCTCTCATGTTCCTGAATGTGACTTTTCTGAATTCTCTACTCTCTGGCTTCGGCCCTCCTGTCATTCACTGGCTAAATATATCAGTGCTGTTTACTTATCTCCTAATTCCACTGACTATCCAAAATTCTTTGACTATCTTACTTCTACGATGGAACACATTCTATCCATTTCTGCTTTTTCTGAAATCTCCATTCTAGGAGATTTCAATGTTCACTACCACCTTTGGCTTTCCTCTCCTTTCACTGATCCACCTGGCGAACAAGCCTACATCTTTTCTATCCTTAATGACCTAGAGCAGCTTGTACAGCACCCTACCTGTATCCCTGACTGCCTTGGTGAGAGTTCCAACATACTTGACCTTTTCCTAACAACTAATCCTTCTGCTTACACTGTTGATCTTTTCTCTCCGTTGGGCTCCTCCGATCATAACCTTATTACCTTAACCTGACCTATCACTCCAGTATGGCCTGTGGACCCTCCAAAGAAACGCCGCCTGTGGCACTTTGTAGCTGCAGATTGGGAGCCCCTCAGGCAGTACTTCTTTGATTTTCCTTGGAATGATTATTGGTTCCATGCCCGGGAGCCATCTGAGTGTGCCTTGCGCATTACGGAGGTTATTCTCTTGGGCATGGAAGCATACAATCCTTTCTCATATCCTCTGACTAATGCAAGAAAGCCTTGGTTTAATCACGCTTGTTCTAATGCTGTCCGCAACAAGGAGAGGACCTATAAAAGGGAACGGAGCCAACCCTGCCCTGAATCACATCTTTTTTATATTTCTGCCCAGAATCGTGCTAAGTCTGTTTTTCGCTCTGCTAAAAATAATTTCATCCGTGCTAAATGTTCCCAACTCTCCAACTCAAATTCTTCTCGCTCCTTCTGGCACCCTGCCAAAAACCTTTCTAACAACTATCATCCTTCCCTCCTCTTTTCTACTCTGATGGCTCTGTAGCTGTTTCTTCTACTGATAAAGCAGATCTCTTCGCTCAGACTTTCTCCTCCAATTCCACCGTAGACGATTCCGGTGCTATTCCTCCATCACTTCCCCCCTCTGACTTCCTCATGACTGACATTAAAATTTCTTCAGTTGTATTTTCTGCCATCACTGGCCTCAATACTGACAAGGCATATGGGCCTGATGGAGTTCCTCCTGTTGTCCTCAAAAACTGTGCTTCTGTGCCTACACCCTGCCTAGGTAAACTCTTTCGCCCTTGTCTATCAACTTGTACCTTTCCTTCTTGCTGGAAGTTTGCTCTCATTCAGCCAGTCCCAAAGAAGGTGATTACTCCCAACCCTCTAACTATCGTCCAATTGCTTTAACATCCTGTATCTCAAAAGTTTTCGAGTCAGTTCTTAACAGAAAAATCTTGAAGCATCTTTCCTGTCACAACCATCTTTCTGATCGTCAGTATGGGTTCCATCGGGGACGCTCCACTGCCGATCTTCTCACCTACCTTTCAGACTCCTGGTCATCCTCCTTTCGAAAGCTTTGCCACTGCACTTGACAACTCAAAGGCTTTCGATCGAGTCGGGCATAAATCTTTAATTTCCAAACTGCCCTCCTACGGTTTCTATCCTTCTATCTGTGCCTTCATCTCTAGCTTCCTTTCTGGTCGTTCTATAGCCACTGATGTAGACGGCCATCGTTCTTCTCCTAGATCTATCAACAGTGGTGTTCCTCAGGGCTCTGTCCTATCACCAACTCTCTTCCTTTTATTCATCAATGACCTTCTAAGCTGTACATCTAACCCTATCCACTCATATGCTGATGATTCCACCCTTCACCTTTCCATTCGGTTTCCACAACGTCCATCTCAGCAGTTACTTCAACAAAAAAAGGATGAGGCTATGGCACAGCTAATGTCTGACTTGGCTCGTATCTCTGATTGGGGTAAAAATAATCTTGTTATTTTTAATGCATCAAAAACTCAGTTCTTACATTTATCAACCTGACAAAATCTTCCTCAGGATTACCCACTAATGTTTAATAATGTCCAGCTCAGTCCTGCATCGTCCTTGAGCATGCTTGGGGTTTCATTCTCTCGGGATTTGTCTCGGAAAAAACATATTACATCTCTTGTGAAATCTGCTTCCAAGAGATTAGGTGTGCTAAGCCGATTCTGAACTTTCTTTACCCCTGCACAGTTGTTGACCTTGTACACGGGTTTTATTCGCCCGTGTATGGAGTACAACTCTCATGTGTGGGGAGGTTCCCCACATGCAGCTCTTCTCAATAGGGTGGAGTCAAAGGCTTTTCATCTCATTAACTCTCCTCCTCTTACTGATTTCCTTCAACCTTTGTCTCTTCACCGCACTGTTGCATCTTTATCTCTCTTCTATCGCTACTTCAATGGTCACTGTTCCTCTGAACTGTCTGCTTGCATCCCTCCACCTCTACGACGGGAACGTAGTACCCGTCTAACAACAAACTCTCATCCCTTTTCTGTCCAACTCTCTAATGCTCGAGTTAACCGTCACTCCCAGTCCTTCATTTATGCAACTGGTCAACTCTGGAACTGTCTTCCTCTGTCTGTATTCCCTACTTCCTATGATCTCCAATCTTTCAAACGCAGTGTGTCCAGGCATCTCGAAATGAATGGATCTTGAATTTGGCTCTCTTTTGTATTGTTTTTGCTTTTTCTTGGAGGGAACAGTATGTGGGCCCATGGCCTTTGATTCCTTCTTCCTTGCATTAAGAAAAAAAAAAAGAAAAAGAAACTATGTAGTGATAAAAAGCATTGTTTTTGCAATTAGAAGTGCCTATTCAGTGTAAATTTGGCACTCCTTTCTTCCTATTTCTCCCATCTTTCCTGTCACTTCTTATTGCTTTTCTTTCCTTTACAGGTGGCATTACATTGAGTGACAAGCCAAATGGTTTCCTGTAAGCCAAGAAACCATTTACAACACTAGGTGGTAACCATATTACCAAACCATACGTGCTCCCTACGTGTCAACAAGTGGGTTGGTGGAGGGTTAGTACCCCTCCCCGTAAAAAAAAATAACTCAAAGTCAAATGGCCACCCCTTATGGGATTATGGTGTCTGGCAATAGATAGATAGATAGATAGTAATTCACTTCACCCTTCAAAACTACTGTACTGTACAGGAAAACTACTGTACTGTACAGGAAACATATCAATCAAACCTAACCCAACTTATCCATAACCAGCTGAAACTAACAGGTAGATTTCCCCCCCCATGATTTTAATAAACTAGAACTGCAATTAAACCTAACCTTGAAAGACCCCCAAATACCTATCAGGCCAAGTCCCAATATCACTCCTAACTTCCTAAGCTTAATTTATCCTAATTTAACCTATCCTATCCCAACCTGTTAGGTGGTGGCAACCACTGTTTACTCACATAATGGCAGGGGACAGAGTGACATGGAGGCGATTTGTTTGTGGCCACCCCATGCGGGATTGAGGCGTCTGGCAATAGATAGATAGATATGTGTACTGCTACCTACTTTTTCCTTCACATTTACCACTCTTTTTCTGTGTCTGCACTCTCTCTTCCTATTTCTCACATCTTTTCTGTCACTTTTTATTACTCTTCTCTCCTTTTCTGATGGCCGTACATTGAGTGACAAGCCAAATGGTTTCCCGTAAGCCATGAAACCATTTACATTACAAGGTGCTAACCATATAGCCAATCCACGTGTGTTCCCTACGTGTCAGCAAGAGGGTTGGCAGAGGGTTTGTGCCTCTCCCCATAAAACAACTAACTCAAAGGCAAATGATAACCCCTTATGGGATTATGGCATCTGGCTTTATACAGACAGAAAGAGATCCTCACCTAATCAGCTTCAATTATCCAAACTATCAGTATGAAATTTTAAATGCATAAGGAGAGTTTGGTAGAATTGTTGCCCAAGGTGGTAACTTCGCCTCAGTGATGGTATGTGATATCACAAGTCTTTACATGTCACAGGTGTAAAAAAAAAAAGGAAAAAAAAAAAAAGCTAGTATGTACCAGTATAATCTGTGAAACAACAAATGACCTATGAATGGCCCATACCAATACGATATTTCAAAGACCCACACTCATGCAGTCAAATATTACTGTACTTCCTAACCAAACTTATCTACCTTTACCTGATTTACCTTGTCTAACCTGCCAGTTTTGGCACCTATAAAATTGTAACACTATCATAATAAAGCACAAGTCCCATTATCCCTAACACTGCATAAATCATATATTCCTTGTTTACTCATGAATATTCTTGAGAAAGCACTTCTGTACACCTTTATAAAGTTTCTGAATCAGTCACTTTTGTGTGTGTGAATAGCTGAGGTGGTCCCACTCCTAGAAGTATATCCCACTGCTACCAGCAGGAGTGGTCCACCATGAATTTTGCATCATGCTGCACCAGTGCGATTCTAAACCTCCTGCTACTGTCAGCAAAACGGCATATATTCACCTTGAGAGTAGCTTCTCAATACTATACCTAAGAGTTACAGCACTGTACTGCATAGCTATGATGTAACATTTACATCATCATTCATCATCATCATTCTGACCTCCTTTCCCACCCTAGGGCAGACTAAGGAATGGCAACGTCCAGAAAGCCTAAGCCTGCCCAATTCAATGGGCCATGTTTCCATTCACTCATCATTCAAGCCCATGGAATCCTGGATCCATAAGAGAAGCCAAAAAAAATTTCACTACGTTCTGTAGCTTCACATACACCATACTGTATCTATCTGACTGAGTCAATCCAAACGCTGTCACATTAAAAAGGAGTGCCAAATCCCTAGTGCCAAATCCACACAAAATTCATCCAACCAGCTCAGCATCTTCCACTTCCATTCCTCACTTCCTCACACACACATCCACCATATCCCTCCACCTTCTTCTTGGCCTACTTGCCTCTTCCCTCCTTCAAATTCGCTCATATATACCTTTCTCACCACTCTATTCCATTCTCTCCACAGGACCTAATCATCTCAGTACACTCTTTGATTCTGGTGTTCACAGATTTCCTCACGCTGCATCTTTCACAAATCACATTATTCTGTATCCCATCCACTCTCTATACTCCACATACATTCTTCAGCAAAATCTCCACTGCTCTTACTCTTGACTTTTCATTTTTATGCCACACCACAGTCTCATAACCGAATGCTAAAACTGGCACTAAAACTCGTTCATGTAAGCCTCGCACAGGTGCAGTACTCAAGCCTCCGTTTTTTATCAAGGACTTCATAGCACCACCTACTCTCTTTCCTTGTGTCAATCTACTTTCCACATCTTTTCCACATATTCCTCTCTTTTCTACCACTATACCCAGGCAATTGAACACTCTCACTAATTCCAGTCTCTCTCACTGGGAGTCACCTTCTCTCTCAATAACCATCACTTTACTCTTTTATACATTTAGCTACTTTCAAGGCATGACACTCACAGACATCTACAAAACTCTTCACTAGTCTGCCAAGCTCTTGTCTGGTATCTGCAAGTAGCACGGCATCATCAGCATACAACAAATTTGAGATACTCCATCCATCACCATTCATTACCAATGCCATCCCTCTCTCCATTCCTTGTGTTTTTACTTCTCTCATCATACCATCCATATATACTGTATACTGAACAACTACAGGAACATCACACAACCTTATCACACACCCACAACGATCGTGAACTAAATACTTGGATCCCCATTCACGCTTTCATATGCCTCACTACCATCATAAAAACTCTTGACGGCACCTAGCAACTTACAATCTACAACGTACATGTGCAACACCTTCCACAATCCTTCTCTGTCTACTTTGCTGTATGTTTTTTCCAGGTTCATAAATGCCATAAACACCTTATAGTCCTTCTCACATGCCTTCTCCACCATCTGTCTTACTGCAAATATTTGATCCACACATCCTCTGTGATACCAGCTCTAACGTATGGAAGTGAAGCTTGGACCCTGTTGGAGGGACAGAAGTCAAGAGTGAGATCAGTGGAAATGAGTTATTTGAGGGGAGCATATGGAGTCACATGGAGAGACAGACTGACAAATGAGGAAGTGAAGGAGCATTGTGGTGTGGATGTGGATGTGATAGGAAGTGTTAGGAGAAACACATTAAGGTGGTTTGGCCATGTGGAGAGGATGGAGAGTGAGAGACTGACAAGGAGAGTGTATGTGAGGAGTGAGGTGGAGGGGGAAAGAGGGAGAGGGAGGCCAAGGATGAGATGGAGGGATGGAGTGCAGAGGTACAAGTATATGAGAGAGGGGGTTGTGAGCTGGGAGCAGGACAGTGCAATGGTGGGGGACAAAGCAACATGGAGGCGATTTGTTTGTGGCCACCCCTTACAGGATTGAGGCATCAGGCAATAGATAGAGAGACATCCTCTGCCACTCCTAAAGCTACCCTGTTCATCACTCACTAGGACTTCTGATATCCCTCTTACTTCTCTGAAATAACTCTTCCATATACCTACCCTACCACACTCTAGACTTACGCCACGATAATTCTTGCACTCACTTCGCTCACCTTAATTTTTGTACAGGGGTACAATCACTGCCTTTTTCCACTCTAATGGCACAGTTTCACTCATCCATGCCTTCTTAGATATATCCAAAAAGCACTTAATTCTGCTCTCACCACAACACTTAAATCATCTCTGCATACACTTCCCATTTTTCAGCTGCTTCACAGCGTTCTTCACCGCTGCGACTGTCACGTTTCCTGGCGCTGCATTCCTTCTCTGTACACCCCCAAAACCAATCAGTTAACAGTTGCTTTGCTCTCTCCATTCCCATTCATCGGTCTTAAAATATTGCTTCCATCTTGTCCTTACTTCATCTCCAAGGGTTAATAATCTACCACTTACATCCTTCACATTTCTTTCTACTGTCACTTCTACATTTCCACACCTCTTTCTGCAATCATTTTTCTTCCTAGATCATCATTTACCTTCTTTTTCCTCTTCACTATAATGGTAATATAATGTAGACATCAGTACGCCCTCCACAACGACCTACCCACTGAACGACCTCAATATTTTGTCACATATTTCAAAGTAATCTACACACTAACCCATGTTGCACCACAGGCTTGCCTTACGGGCGAAAATGCCCCCGTTAACTGATGACATTTACCTGCTAATGTTGACCAAAGGGTCCACATCACATCCGCTCCCTCCTCACATGACGACCTTGGCTCAGGCTTATGTTGATAATGTTTTTGCCGCTTGCGTTCGAACTTTGATTAAATAGGAAAAAAATATCATCAAATTACGAACCTGAGTCTTTAATAGTAAACAATGATAATAAGTCTAAGTTGCATAAGTAGAACTATACTTTTGTCTTTAAATCTAATATACGTTATATTTGTAAAAAAAAAAAATACACAGAGGGTGCGGCGACGCCCACACAGGGCTTCCATTTTAGGGTAAATTACCCTAAACTAGGGACATGAGACACCTTCTAGGGTTGTGTTTAGGGTAATTGTTATGCTACGTATTTGTGGGTCGGTTTCTCGCCCTCAAATACGCAAGCTACAGCGGGTTCCTATTCTAGACAGGGTCGGTAACTCTAAAGAGTAGGACTGGACACAATAACAAGGCACTAAGTATTACACACATGTATTCCAGATATCTTCCCAAGCACAATAGTACATCAACAAATATATTACAAACTGGGTTAGTCGGGGATGGGTTAATACTTAACACAAGTGGAGTCTGTCAATGTACCGACTGGTAGAAGTATGGTACTATTTACCCAACACTTATGGCTCATACAATACACTTATAATTTAAGACACAGGAATGAATCTACTATAATTTCCCAAACCCGTAAACCAGTGGACGGCACTGTATATGGATTACTTTAACACCTGTATCACAGACACCTGTTGGCCGGAAGTCTATCTCAGGTAGACTTGCCCGTAGTGATCACTGGCAGGGGGGACTGCGATACTGTGGCATACCCTGACTAACGTGCCTGGACACGGGGGTGGGTGGAGATTTAATGCACAAAGGGGAGGCACGATGGAAATAACATGTACTCCTGTTGGTTACTGAGGTGTTTCACTCGCGTGCCTGTGGGTTGGGGAGGGAGAGTGTCAATAACAAGGGAATGGCACAACCGATACAATATTAATGTTCTGCTGGTCACAAAGGCATTTCGTTCACTGGGGGGAGACGCGGGACTACTCGGGATATAAGTCAGGCCACGTTTAGCTATCAGGCTCGTCCAGTCTTATACTATGGGTTCCTGGTCACTTAACTAGAGAATACACTGTAGGGGATCACTCGTAAGGTATAACTTAATGCACACAAATATCTGGGTCGAAAGAGCACACACATTTGTAAAGTCCACTCACTTTGTTACCACTGGTAGGCCCTAGGTTGATTCCTCCGTCCGGAGGAAGGGCAGAGTGGCGCACCTCTGGACAAGGCCCCACACGTAGTCGTGAGACTAGGGGCTTGGCCCGAAGAAAGCCAGAAGACGGGCCTGTCATCGAGTCTGGGAGAGACTCAGGGAGGCCTCGCCCATAGGTAAGTCGCGCCCTGGTGTTCGGGGCAACTCCCGGGGCGACTGAGGACCCAGGGCACTGGAACCCAGGGCGGCTGGACTGCGGCAACGGCTAGAGGGCGGCGTCGCCGACAGGGTCGTCACACGTGAACCTGGGCCGGGGGAGTAGTAGACAAGGCCCGTCATTGGCTGCGGGGTCTGCAGGGACTGTGCTTCGGCCACTGTTCACCCTTGTGGAGTTGCAGGGAACCAAGGCCTCGGGTGAGGCCTTGCCACGGCTCGGGGAAGGGGTCCTCTCTGGCTGCAGGTCCTCCTGTAGGAGAGAAGCGGACTGTGGCCTGCTTTACACCCGGCCCGACGTGACTAATGGCCAACGTCGTGGTAGCACAGGGGACATCAGCTTCAAGGCGGCTAGTGGCCTGCTCTGCCTCTGGCCTGACGTGACTAATGGCCGATGTCTGGGTGACCCAGGGGACAACAGCTTCAGTGCGGCTAATGGCCTGCCCTACCTCTGGCCTGACGTGACTTATGGCCAACGTTGGAGGGGCACAGGAGGTTGTAGCTCTGGTATGGCTAATGGCCCGTACCGGGGAGCTGAGAGCACTAGCAGCAGAGGGACGGACTGTTGCTGATCCTGCCTCATGCCCAGTACGGCTTATGGCCAATACTGCGGCGCCACTCTGGGGGGAATGCCTACAGGAGTCGGACGACTTATGGCCTGTCCTGCCCGGCCGACACACGTCCGTGCCGCGGCCCTGTAGCGAGGATGCAACTGGGGAATGGACTGTGGCCGGTTCTGCCTCGTACCCGGTATGACTGTGGCCGATACTGCGG